>JAZKJV010001358.1:1565038-1622658 GCA_037367405.1 Ottelia alismoides | reverse complement strand
TTGACGAAATTCGAATGACATAAAGGAGAGATATATGGTCAAAGACTTCAATCCACCAAAGCGAAGCGGACGATATTTTTTGAAAAAAATAAAAAAATATCGAAAATAACGCGGAGCAGTCTCATTAATCTCTTGTTCTTTTTGGATAAAAAATGAGATGGGTGAATAATTTTTCTTTCCGTTCTTGATTTGACCGATTATGTTTTAAAACGTTGGAACCAACTAAACAAAATAGTTTATTGTGGAGCAAACCATGTACGATGGCGACCAGCCACAGATGGGGCTGCATAAGTTGGTGTGATTTGGCGGACGCGCGTCTGCTGCGCTAATAAAGGACCATCACATCACTATCAGCTAACTCTCACACTTTCCCCACTTTATAAAGTTAGCTCCCCTCCCGAAGCCCTCGCGGTCGCGGCGTTCTTTTCGGAGGAGAGAGAGGATCGGCCGCGATGCATCGCCTCCACGACCCCAATCCCTTCGATGAGGACGAAGTTAATCCCTACTCGGTAAATCCCAACCACATCGTCGTAATCCCCCGAATCTCTCGTTATATCTTCCATTAATAGATTTTTGGATTTGGTTTGGTCTCGATCTAACTAGCATGTTAGACACGCGGAATGCGGTGAATACGTGTTGTTTAGTGGCGGAGAGTTTTTGTCTATAAGTTTAGATCTGTGGAAATTCGTTGTTTTTATGATAGCGTGTGCGGGATCTGAAGGGTGACCACGGAGGTTTTCTCCAGTTGGATGAAGATTCTTTGTTGTTTGTTTCGTGCCATCGAGTGCTGTTTGTATAGAATAGATCGAATCCACCGTGTTTATTATCTTGCATTGAGCACGCACAGCAATTATCTAAGGAGAAGGACGCTGGATTTATGTAGATAACCCCTTAAAAAATGGGGTGGGAGTGGATTCATTCATCGCATGTCACGGTCCGAAATGATGAGATCCATTGTGGTGGGAAGTGATATATCAACAGTGAAGGAGGCACCGTTATTCCACGAATCTAAAAACACACACTATACTGAGAGGACTCTTCTCAGTTACACGTATACATCAACATAAAACACGATCTTATGTAATAATCAAGACTCAAACAAGTTAATTATAATCCATTTGGGAATCTAAAAGTTGTAAAATTCAATTTGGCAGATTCCAATCAGACCAAATCCTGCAACTCCAACCGTATTTCGATTCAACCCTTTGCTGTACCTTGTTGTAAATCTCCTTTTTCTGTCCCCACCAAGAGCATTGTACCTCTTGTGAACACGATCTTGATGTCATGCCTGAGCTTTGTGAACATGGTTCCACCTTTCTCAATCAAGAGAGTCCGTGGTATTTAGTTTGTTCCACTGTTAACATATCACTTGGCTACCATAGCATGCACGTAACATGCTGGTTATCTAAATGTACTCCACACTTCTCTAAATGCCAGTCACGGAGATTTTTTTTTGATACCGTGTCTCTAGTTTATAATGTAACTCTCATCATGATTGTATCACTATATACTTTCACTACACCAATGGAGGTGCCTTTCTTGGTGTTCATAAGAAAATTCATCTGTTCAATGCATTATCTACCATTATCAAGAGCTAATATCATCTTTCTCAGCAGTTCCTTTGATTTCCATATGTACCACCCGACACCAAGGGGTATAACTTCATGCTGAAAATAATAGGTCTTGGTTAGATGCAAGTTGTAGATGGGGAAAGGAGTCACATTTCACATAATGTCATGTCTAATTTCATTTATGCTATTGGAGGGATCAAGGAGGCCAATTCTAATGTTGCTTTGTGGTAAAAACAAGATGTGATGGTAGATATGTGAGTTGTGGAACCAACTTTGAGTTCCCTAGAGGATCCGATTGTGTGACATGCATAAGCAGTGTTGCAGAAGTCGGTATTCGAAATTCAGTCGGATGTGTCACTGAATAAAGAATATTCGGTATTAGAGAAAAATATTTGGAATTATCTGGTTATGCATTTTTTAGTTATATTCTTATATATTTATACTTATTTATATGGTCATCAATCAATAAGAGCCCACGATAAAAGTACCAATTAACAAGTTACATATATGGAGCTGTAACATTTGTGGTGATAACTGGATAAATGGGAACTTTAAAAAAATAAAAAAAATCAACAGTCTGTTGCAATAGTTAGCCGAAAATTCGGCTGAATACCTGAATATTTGAGAATATCCGGGTTGGACCTAATATTGATCGGATATCAATATTCTATTCGATCACCTCATGGAATGAATATTTGGCTGAATATTCGGTCCATTCAACCGAATATTGCTACAATGTGTGAGTCTAGGAGAAGAAGATGTACATGTGAAGTGTTTGGCACACCTATATATAGGAGAAGGAGGTGTACATGTGAAGTAGTTGACACACCTATATATACCTCTCAGGAGGGAGGGGGGGAAGCATAACACTGGAAGCCTCCATTATAGGAACCCTCTCCCTTAACTAATCACACTCTTGTCCTTTCATGTGTTACACCTACCTTCATTTGTTACTACCATCATCGCCTTTTTTTCACATGATTATCTCTACACTACATCCTATATCATTGAGCATAAATACTTGCTAGCAATCGTGACGTAGACATAATACATACCTAATTAATATCATCCTAGCAAATAAACACCTCTCTTATCAGGACTTGGATAGAATCTTCTTTTATCCTTGCACACTTGACGAACTCAGTCTTTTGTTATTCTTCTTCCCTCTCCCTCAGTTTTCCTCCCTCTGCTTATTCTTTATGAAAGGGCTCCATAAATTACTTTTCCAGTGAGTGTTGTTGCTACCCATTGTGGTTGTAAGCTATCGTAGTTGCACTTTGTGCGGCGTCCTCACATGAATGATATTTTCCTCTACTTATAGCTGCACCGAACTCACTTGTAACATGAATGATATTTTCCTCTACTTATAGCTGCACCGAACTCACTTGTAGTGGAACATATCGATTGTAGCTCATCTTTGTTGCAAGTTTTTTGATCATTACCTCTAGTTGTGTCGCAGTCGAAGTGGTGTGTTGCTTCGTGTTAGTTCAGATTTGATGCAGCGTGACCCCAAATTATAGGGTCACATTTATTTAATTAATTAGTCGTCAATTTTAATTACGTTTTTAGTGGTCGTAATGGTCTAATTAAATAATTGAGGTCGCCTGTGATTTCAACGTTTATTTCGTAGATTTAATTGCAATCTTGGTCAATTAATTAGATTAGAGTCTAATTAGAGTAATTAGGGGTCAATTGGAGTCAAGTGGGTTGTCAATTTTGATTTGTTTACTATTTTTGTAAACCCATCTCTCCTATATAAAGAGAGGGTAGCCCATTGTTTTTATGGAGTGAAGTATTATGAAAATTTGAGTTTATCTCATTATCTCCCTTTTTCTCTTCTCCCTCCACGCGATCTCCGCGGTTCTCCTCCTTCAACCCCTCGTTACCGACGAGTTCTTCTTCTCAACCCTTCCAATTTTCTTCTTCTCAACCCTTCTATTTCTCCAACCAAAATTCCACCAAAAATTATTTTATTATAAACGTCGACGCCGGAATCATTTTGTATCATTTGGTATCAGAGCATGGATACCGAATCGTTCCTACGATTCGACGATCCTGTCGACTATTGGTGTTTGAAGTTCGGTCTCAGCCGCCCATCTCATGATCCGTATCGTTCAAAGAAGTTCCGGCAGCGACTTATATCATGCATCAAAGTCCAAGCATGGTTAGACGCGCTAACCGATGAAGATTTGCCGGTCGACCACCAAGATCAGAACGTTGTACCTGCAATTCAAGTCGATTTCAGCCATGAAAATGAAGGACCAACATTTGATGAAGACCCTACGGAGGAAAATTATGAAATGATCAATTTCTGCGAGGTCGCAGTTGCTGTCCAGACGGTTTTAGAGCATTCTCCACCGGAGAAAACACCTCCCATCTTCCCCGCAGCATTCTCGCAGCTCCCCTCCGCCACCCTCGCGTCTCCAACGCCATTCCCAACAACTCCCGCAAACCCGGAAAAACCAACCCTCGCCGCCCGACCACAGGCCACCCCTCCCTGCGCGCCGCCACCAACCTGCGCCACCCCCCTACCGCCTTCGCCTACCCCCTTCCCACGCACACCAGGCCTCTCCCCAGACCTCCCTTCCTCCTCCTGCTACCCCCCGAACTCCACCCCCCCACCGACTCCCACACCAGTCCACACCGCCCCACCCTTACGCCGCATCCGACCGTGGGGCGACCCAAAACCCCAAACCCCCAGCGGCACCCCCAGCCCGACCCCCACCCTCCGCCAGTCGCCTTTCCCTCCACGCGCGTCAGACCCCTCCGCATCAGCTCGTGTACGCCAGCAGCGCGCGGCTCGATCGCCGCCCGTGACCCGCGGTGACCCCCGTTGTGACCACCGTCCTCCGCCGCGCGTCAGGCCCCTCCGCTTCCCGTGTGGTCGCAACGCCGCGCCGCCATCAACGAAGAAGGGAGCGGCGACCGTGCACGCCAATAACGCCACAGGGGCCCCGTGCCCTAACAAAGCACCTGAGATTGAGGGGAACCAATTCCCTGGAAGAAGGGAATTGGAAGATAAGTGGGAACATTTGCAAAAGAAAATGCTCTAAAACTCATATTTGCAAGAAGACCAAAGGCTATGGGGAAATGAAGAAGAAGGAAGGGGTGCGAAAATTGCACCCCCACCCCTGGCGGCCGAAAGATTTAAGAAAAGAGGATGGAAATCAGAGATTTAGGGATCCTCCTTATCCCAATAGGACTAGGGCCTTGGGCTTCCCCTATAAAAGGACCCCATGGCTTCATTCCTTAGCCACATCTCCTCTTGTCCTCTCATTATGCCATTGCTTCACTATGGATTCTCCAAGGGTCATATTCTCCATGCCACATCAATTTTTTGAGCATCACGGGAAGGAGACAACAATCAAGACGACGCCGCCGTTCGCGCCGCACATGTTCTTCAACCACGACGGCCGCGTCATCCCCGCCCGCGTATGGATTCCGCCATTTGCTCCACATCAGTTCTTCCTGAAGACGACAGAATTTACAGATTCGTCCTCCAAGCCTACATCGAGCAATTCGTCAGGAGCCGAATTTTTAAAGCGGTGGAGAGTTGATGCAGCGTGACCCCAAATTATAGGGTCACATTTATTTAATTAATTAGTCGTCAATTTTAATTACGTTTTTAGTGGTCGTAATGGTCGAATTAAATAATTGAGGTCGCCTGTGATCTCAACGTTTATTTCGTAGATTTTAATTGCAATCTTGGTCAATTAATTAGATTAGAGTCTAATTAGAGTAATTAGGGGTCAATTGGAAGTTGTCAGAGTCCAATTAGGATAAAGTTGTCAATTTTGATTTGTTTACTATTTTTGTAAACCCATTTCTCCTATATAAAGAGAGGGTAGCCCATTGTTTTTATGGAGTGAAGTATTATGAAAATTTGAGTTTATCTCATTATCTCCCTTTTTCTCTTCTCCCTCCACGCGATCTCCGCGGTTCTCCTCCTTCAACCCCTCGTTACCGACGAGTTCTTCTTCTCAACCCTTCTATTTCTCCAACCAAAATTCCACCAAAAATTATTTTATTATAAACGTCGACGCCGGAATCATTTTGCATCAAGATTGATGCATTGCATGTAACATATGCGTATTGTTGCCTTATCCTCTCTTTGATCCATGTCATATTGATTCTTGAATACTGTGTAAACAAACCATGTTCCAATATCATATGCTGCATTGAGAATTACCTTAGATGCATAATCACACATGGATCATGAAACAAACAGTTAAACTCATCTACATCATGCAAAAACATATCGTATTTTTGTAGAAATTTTCTTCAAAGTAGGAAAGCATAATAAGATGTATCTATCATCTCTTGGATAATTCATTTAGCAAAGCCATTCGAAAAAATCATTTAGCAAAGGGAACTGTATTTACTCCGTATAAGAGGGCCGTTAGTTTCCAATTGAGAGTTTTCATTGATCTTGTTTAAGTTATGCTTCTCTCTCTCTCTAGACTCTTCAATCCAAAACCCTTTTGAACTATTTCTATTATGTGCAGTGGAAGTAAAAAACATATTAAACCAACACACAAGAATGAAATATCCACGGCAGATTCATGACATTCACCTTTAATTAGAATGCATCCTCACTTCCTCAGCAGCCAGAGTGGATCTCTCTATATGGTGGTAGAACATTTGTACAGAGGATAAGTATTAGTCCTAATCCTAAAGAAGTCTATAATGAACTCCCACATTAGCGGATTCACTAAAAGGGTTGGTTCACCATGCCCAATTCAAATAGGATATGCATTTGAATGTTGTTTTTCCTTTCAAAAAAAATTGAATATTGTTTTGAGGTCATATTTCTCTTGTGTCATATCCATAGCATATTGAAGACCTACCCCTACATGCTTCGCTCTCTCACAGAAAATATGAATGTTGGCGATAACAATGTTTCTGATTTTTTTGTCAATTGTATCAAGAGAGACACCTCCATAATAAGATCAACTGTAATTGAGTAGGACCAAATGACCTCAGTAATGGTCTGATCCATGGCGATGTACTCTGATTTTGTACCGGATCTAGCTATAACTATTTGCTTTTTGCACAGCCATCTAACCAAATATCCTCAAATGAATATAAAGAACCTTGTGGTCCATATTCTGTCATCAGGAAAACCATCACAACCAGCACTTGCATACATAGTGATGTCAAGGGATTTTATTGAGGAAGAGAAGCCCCTTTCCTCGTGTAGCCTTAATGTAGTTGTATACCATCGTTTTAGCATTCTATTGCACCTTCTTAGGCTTGTTCTCATTGAATTCACTCATTGCAAGGGTGGTGTCTTAAAAGCGACAACTTTTAAAACCCATGACTGCTTGACCTAGAGCCCCCTTTGGGGGGATTCACAAAGTGTCATCCTGTTATATCTTCTGTGTTGAAGCCAAAAAATTTCTAGGATGAATTATTCATCGACTTATAGATATGGAACCCGCTCATCGAAATCTTCAAATTGAACTCTTTATTGGGGTTTCCGTCGAGGAGAATTGTTGTGCTGCATCAAGCTCGACCGGTTGATAGGGTCTTCAACCCATTAGGAATACCCTCATGAATGAACATGGGGCGGATATTTGAATGGGTTAGCGGGGGATTTGCTAAACATATATTATATAATAGCACCTTTTGATGAGAGATATGAACAAGAAGCTTCAAGAAAACTAGTGTTTTTATTAAGGGTTATTTACACCCATAACCCTGAGTAGTTTTGTAATTACCCTAAAAATCATCGATAATTCGTAATTACACCCAAGATCCTGAATAGTTCTTAACTCTTACATGACATTACCCTATGTTATGTTCCGTTTGGGATGGTTATACTTGACGATTTCCGTTAAAAAAAAGAGAAAAATACCCCTAATGCTAAATCGTATTTGCAAATCGTGCCATCACCTTCTGGTCGAAGCTCCCCCATTCCCCCACCTGCAAGCCCCCGTCGAAGCGCCCCCTCCCCCCGTTCGTCGACCTCCTCCTCATCCCCTTTATCCTCCAACAACCACCCCTCCTCTCCCCTACCGACCACCTCCATCCTCCCCCTGCTGGCCCCCTCCCCCTTCCATTCATCCTTCGCACCCACCTCCTCCTTCTAGAACCCACCTCCTCCTTCCCTTCCCCCCCTCCCCCCAAACCTACATCGTCGAATTAAAGCCGAGCCCTCATCGAAAGCTCCCCCGGTCGGCCACCTTCTCCTCCAGAACCCACATCCTCCTTCCCTTCCTCCCCTAAACCAACATCATTGGATCAAAGACAAGCCCCCGCCGAAAGACCCCCCTGCTGGAAGCCTTACACCCGCCGCCGCCCTACACCATCGTCGAATCTCCTCAAAAACGAAGAGTCATATCACCTCCGTGTAGTACTCGTCCCATGCTCTAGAATCGAAGCCCTCCCATTAGGGATGCAAACGAACGAATACGAATGCTAATTCATGTCATACCATAACCATATTCATATTATTTTACGAATACGAATATTACACGAACGTAAAAGATCAAGATCCATATCCTCAAAACACGAATACGAATACGAATCTTCTACGCACGAATATGAATATCCAAACGAATATTGTAATATCCTCATTACAATATACTTTCTTAAGAAAACATTTGATTTTGAAAAAAAATATTCCAATTTGTTAACATTTCTAAAAATAACACTCCATTTGCAAAAATATTCCACATTCCAATTTCCTTTCTATAAAAAATTAGATTTGATGTTTTTGATGCAGGGGTAACGCCCTTTGCTTACCCCCCCTGTAACCTTGCTTTTTGCTTTCTGATCTTCCATTCCCCCCTGTAAGTATTTCTTTCTCTTTTTAATGCATTGGGGTGAGCACCTTCGAGTGTGTCCCCCTTTTTTTGGAGCCTAAAAAAAATTAGATTTGATTTCTTGAAATTAGCATTATAAGATCATGAATTTAAGATGTTATACCAGATCGCCTTCGACCATGACTGAGAGGGAGGTTGCGGTTTCAGCGGAGGGAGGTTGCGATTGCTGCGGAGCGAGGTTGGTTGCGGCGTACAATTTAATATGCATCACTTAGAAGAAAACTCCGCATAGAATTTAGAATGGAAATGACAACCGTAGAGAAAAATAACCTTAATGAATGATGGATATCCTAAGCAAGATTCTCGATAATGCCAACAAGGCGACCGATCGTCGTCGGAGGGAGGTTGGGGGAGGCAAAGGGATGTTGGGTAGGGGGAGGCGAAGGTCAGGGGGATGCAGAGGGCTCAGGGGGAGGTGGATTTCGGCAAGGGAAGACAGGGAGGTTGGGGAGGTACGATGCACGGGGGGGGGGGGGGGGTGCGCAGGGAGAGGCGGGCGAGAAGGTGAGGCAACATGGGGGAGGATAGGGCAACAAAGGGTGCAAGGCGAGGCAGGGAGGTCGATGGAGGTGCAGTGCGCAGGGCAAGGCAGATGGAGCATGGGGCAAAGGGGAGGAAGGGTGGCACGGGGGAGGCGGGGGCGACAAAGGGTGCAAGGGGAGGCAGGGGGAGGGCGTCGGGGGAAGCAGATGACGCATAGGGTGGAGGGGGAGGCATGACGGTATGGGGGAGGCGGGTGCGACGGAGGGCACATGGGGGCAAAGGGGGAGGCGGGGGTAGCGGAGGTTGGCAAGGGGAGGCAGGGGGTGGTGGCCCGACGACTATCGTGGGAAGAAAGGGCATCGGGGGAAGGGGGTTTGGGGGATGATAACCCTAATTTTATTTTAAAATATTAAATATATAAGACGAATATTCATATTCGTATGTGTATTCTTTTATTTTTTTTGTATTCGTATTCATATTCTCATTCGTTAACTCAATATTCGTATTCGTATCCTTAAAAAATTCGTTTAGAATATTCATATTCATATTCGTATTCGCCTGTTTTAAAAAACAAGAACCATATCATTTTAAAAACGAGTACAAATACGAACGAATATGGATACTACCGCGTTCGTATGCGTCCCATGGAAGTCCTTAGCATCTCATGACCTCCGCCATGGCCTGCCTCCAGAAGGAATTCTACCATATCCTCGCTACCAAACGAAACCTCCTCGATTCTGAATCCCTCTCCTCTGTTTCCTTTGTTTTAATCGAAGACAACAACGCCTCAGAAGACACCGACCCAGTTAAGGATGATCATCTCAAAGCCACAATCACGATGGACGACCTCCGGTCCATCACGGATTGCATGGTAAAATGTGGGCACACCAAGGAATGGGTCAAGATCTACACCACCATGCGTCGATCCATCGTAGATGAGGGGCTCTTACAGCTATGCCACATCTGGTAGAGCTCCTCGCAGGTGTAGAAACTCGATTAGGATCAGGCGAAGGAGCGCATCAGGGGTTGGGTCATCGGTTCTCGCTCTGTCAGAACCCTCTTCGCTGGAGACAGGTTCCTCTACGATTACATGTTTGGGACCGACGTCAAGGAGTACATCTTCTCAGAGGTTGCAAAGGAATCGATGGTTCAATTCCTCCAATTCCTAGAAATGGTCATTTCCTAGAGGAAAAACTCGTCAGAGAGGATAATATACTATCTCGACCTCTACGAGTCCATGTTAAAGCTATACCCGGAGATAGAGTCCTTCTTATACAAGACAACCACCTCCGTTACATCTCAGGCGCTTTCCTCTCTCGAGAAGGTCGGTGAGTTCAGCTATCCAGAAAGAATCATCAAAGGAGATCGTCCTCGAGGGCTGGAGGACGAAGGTGGAGGGGCTGCTGGAAGACGAAGGGGGATGGTGGTGGGGGTTTTTTAAATTTTGTTTAATTTACTTTTTGGCTAACTTTAGCCCTTGGATCGTGCCTTGGTTAGATTAACTCATCCATCCGATTGTGTTAGAAAATAAATATGCGGAAGTGAACATGGAAAAAGATAAAGAAATAATAAAAAAAATGGGATTTAACGTAGAATCCTACTCCATGAGGAACATGATGAAATCACGGGAGAAGCCCTTAAAGGGGCGTATGCTCTATTGCTTTTTCTCAATCGACTACAGGGGTGTGGGGCTCTATATATAGCACCCACGGAGTCTCCACATCCCATAGGTGGTAGATGTGGTACGAAACGCTGGATGGGGTAAATGGATCCTCTTCAAGATCCATTTACCCATCTTCAATACATATGGCACACAATCAAATACTCCAACACTCCCCCTCAAGCCGGAGCATGTAATGCTCAACTTGGGCAAAAAGAAAGAAACTCAACTCAACACTACATGACACTACTGACATTATCAACTCAACGCGCACAACTGCTGCAGTCGAAGACGTTGCTTCTCATGCTGTGCAGTTGAGGAGGACGAATGGGCTGGAGTGTGAGTCTGCTGAATCTCCTCGTCGGAGAGCATGTGCTCTGAATTGCGTCTGTCAGGATGCGTTTGGTTGGGGGGTTACCCCCCACTTTGGG
Organism: Ottelia alismoides; assembly: GCA_037367405.1. Taxonomy (NCBI): domain Eukaryota; kingdom Viridiplantae; phylum Streptophyta; class Magnoliopsida; order Alismatales; family Hydrocharitaceae; genus Ottelia; species Ottelia alismoides. The sequence goes on along the minus strand of JAZKJV010001358.1, from coordinate 1,611,686 downwards.
TGGGTTACCCCCCAAAACCCATATTCCCAACCCACTGGTGGGACCCACTCTCTTTCCAACCAAAAAAATATATATTATACCATCATATCATCTAAAAATCATAAAATACTTAACTTCTACTCACTATTCCAAACTTCAATACAATCACATCACAACAACCACCCACTTTTTCAAATTTCAATACAATCATACCATAATAACTAACAAATTTTCAAATTCCAATACAATCACATCACACAAACCCTCCCAACCCTTAACCCACCAACCAAACACACAAACACAAAATCGGGTTATCCACCCCTGGATAACCCACGAACCAAACGCACCCTCAGAGTCACTGCAACTGAAATGATTCTCCTCGTCGGACTACTCTGGCCTGCCACAACATGTGGACAACTGCTCTATCTCTGAAAAGAGCCAAACTGAAAAGGCCGTGGAAGTGCAATCATTGTCGGAGTCCACGGTCGCTGGAGAATGGAGTCTGAAAGAAGTCTCCTCGTCGGAGAATTGGGTCTCTCCCATCGGGCTCAGAGAATGGTCCTCTATTCCAGAGTCTCTATGATACCATATGAAAACCCTTGCCAACATTGCATAGGGAATGGTCTTCTGCTCTGGAGTCCCTATGGCTCTTATGAAAACTCTGGCCGAAAACATAAGAATGATGAGGACCACACAAAAAATGGCAAACACGTGCACATCTGAGAAGACCGCAAACAAGTGTGTGTCTGAAACTGACTCGGAAATCATGATCGTCAAGTCTGAAATCTGCTGTAGAGTATGGAAAATCTGACTGGCCTAGAATCTGGAGGTCTGATCTGACATCTCTGAAATCTGGAGAAGACCTTCAACTCTACATATACTCCCCCTTTCTCCCATACTGGTCGGAAAACATGGATGACAAATGACAATCATCGACCAGGTTGGGAGAAGACAAAGAAATAGGGGGTACACATGAACATTCTAAAAATAATTCTTACGGCTTTTCTTCATCTCTTTTTTTGTAAGCCGTCTTTTTTTGAAAAACATTTTAAGCTGTTTCTACAACTTTTTTTACGGCTTTTGCAACAAATTTTTTTGAAATCATTTTTTCCAACTAAGCCGTTCAATTTTTGTTCCGCTCTTTTTTTTCGTATGGATTTTTTTGTACGATTCCATTTTTTACGCAATCATATCTCCTTTTTTTAATCACCACAACCCAACTTTGGGCTTAAACCATGCAACGACCCAACTGGCCTCACAAATTTTCAATTTTTTAAATAAATGCAAGGCCTGCGAGCCCTAGGGTTTCCATCGGGAACCCCATCTTACATCTCACAAAGTCGCCGCCAAGGGAGCACGATCGGGAAATAAGGGATGAGGTGCGCGCGGAGGGCTTCAGCTACTGGGCTGATGGCGCCTGATTTTCTACGGGTTTGGCTGTTGAGGCGGTGGGTATTGTCAATCGTGCTGGCACTAGGGCACGTGCGAGGCTGCCTGGAGGTGTGGCACATGTAGTGGCTCGATGGGCGTAGCTGTTACATCGCCAGGGAGAGGCTCTTTGGAGATGCATGAGTGGTAGGGAAGCACCGCCGCCTTTTGAGGTCGTTGACGCCCTGGACTTTGCGCAAGGGAAGAGGCGTCGTACGCGCAATCACACGCCACATGGGATCGCGCCTGGGGCCTAGATACGCAAGACTAGGCTGCTGCGTGGGTTTGCGTTGCTGGGGCTTCTTCTTCCTGCGGCGCCTAGAGTCCTGGAGTCGTACGAGAATGGAGGGGCACCTCCTGGAACCGTGCACCTGGAGAGATGCAGGCGGTCTGGAGGGTTGATGTGCTGCCTAGTTATGAAGAAGCCGCTAAGGAGGACGTAAGCAAGGATCGCCACGACGATGGTGAAGCCAGTCCACTGACGAAACACCTACTCGGATCGTCAGACTCGTTGTGGAGCTCCGCTTCGTAGGGGTGCTTCACAAGGGATAAATAGTGGAATTATATCCAGTATCATAAACTCCTCGAAGGGGAACTGGATGTCTTGCCGAGGAGCGACCAGTTTCGCGAAGGGGAAGCGACGCTGCTTGATGATGCGAGAACTGAAGGCTTGAAAGAGCATGCCCGACCAAAATTAGTGTTTCACAAAACCCTAAAACTTCACGAACAACTTCCAAAACTTCAAAAAATTTAATCTTCGAGAATGGAACATCTTAATACTCGAATCTCGAACCAAAATAAAAACATAATAACGAAAACTCGAGAATCGAACCCGCTCTGATAGCATGTTAGAAAATAAACATGCGGAAGCGAACATGGAAAAAGATAAAGAAACAATAAGAATATCGGGATTTAATGTGGAACCCTACTCCGTGAGGAACGGGATGAAACCATGAGAGAAGCCCCTCAAAGGGGCGTATGCTATATTGCTTTTTCTCAATGGACTACAGGGGTGTGGGGCTCTATATATAGCACCCACGAAGTCTCCACATCCCACAGGAGGTAGATGCGGTACTAAACCCTGGATGGGGTAAATGGATCCTCTCCAAGATCCATTTACCCATCTCCAATACATATGATGCACAACCAAATACTCCAACAGGTTGTGTTAATGAACAAAACTAACGGAGGGTTATGGGTGTAAAATGGAACACTTATTCGGGGTTCTCGGTGTAATTCGTGATTATCGAGGGTACCTGGGGTAATTATGCAACTTTTCAAGATTTTATATGTAAATATCCCTTTTATTAATTATATGAGGCTAGTAAGCAAACAAGTACTTAGAAGAGGGTATTTGAACCCTACAGGAAAAAGCAGAATATTTGATGGAAGAACATGGGATCCCCCCTTATCAATATTTAGCCTATTCTAATATGAAAGTCTTATATCCTCAAATCAATTTACCAACTTGATGATCAAAGCCTGACAGAGGCGGCATTCTGGTGGACATTACGCCCTTGTTACACAACAACCCCGTAGAGGAATGGGCAAGCAAGGGGCACAACAAGTGGGAGAAATGGAAGCTTGGGCTTTAGAGGGATTTGGTGTTTGCTCATATTTGACAAGAGATGCTTACTTATAAATATGATAATATTAGAGCTCATCAAGAAGTACTTGGTAGTACTATTATTGGAGGAACAATACCAAGCTCTAAGGGTGTTCCATAATCTTTTCGTTCGAGAACGATGATCTTTAGCTTTGGAACTGAACCATGATCTACTCCATATATATAGCTATGAGAAGAACTTCTAGGAAGAGAAGCTTGCGCGGACACATCCTCTGTACGAAGCTGCGTACGATCACCCAACTTCCATGATTATTATTGTGTGAAGGGGCCTTGTCTTTTGAGGAATCTGGTCGTGGAGGAACTTGAAAGGGGGGATCTTGTGGTAGATCAGGGTGAGATTGATGGGGTACCTCTGGTGGAGGAGGTGGCTTCTTGTATGCTTGAAGAGAGGCTGCAAGTTCGAAGGTCCTTTGGGACTACGGATCTGTTTTATGGAGCTGCATTGAGCTAAAGCTGGTTTGTTTTTGCCTGCTTGGTGCTGAGTCTTCGCCGAAGCTGTTGGGGATTGGAGCTGCTATTGGAGCAATCAGGAGCTGGGTTTTCTTGAGGCCAGTTCCCTGGTTGCTCGGTGAGCAGACTATGGTGTGGGTTGCATGGGTGGGTTTGCTGTGTTAGGAGGTGTTTGAGTAAATGCCTTCTGGAAGCACAAAAGGTGTAGAAAAGGTGTTTGAAATTTATGTACAGGGGATGCTCGATGAAAAGTCAGAGATCGATCTATCAATTATTTTATTGACACTGAAGCTATTGATAAAAAATATATTGCTGCAACATTTGTGAATTCTGGAATACGTGGAACTCGTGGTCATATGCTACTTTCACATATTTGTATAGTACTTCGTGTTCTTTGAAGTATTTGTTGGATGGACTTAATATCCTTCTTAACAGAATGGTACGAGACCTGGTCCCCATGTCCTGCCAGTGGCTTCTGTTCCTCTAGGTTTCAACAGAAAAGATGATGCAACGGTTGAAATATCACTAGACTCAACAAACGTAAGTATCGTTATTCGGTAAGTGAGCTTTTGGTGCAAGTGGACTGAAGTTCCTTAAAATGACTGCACACAGGATTCCAAGAAAAAAGAGAGAGAAATTGCAGCTTGGGAAGCTGATCTGAAAAGAAGAGAAAAGGTATCTACTTGCTCAAGACTTGGTTATGTGGAATTCTTAGCAAACATTTGTATATGCAAATCGATTGTTTTCTTGTAATTTCTTGTTCCTTCTAGGAAATCAAAAGGCGGGAGGACGCATTATCACAAGGTGAAGTAAATTGAGTCTCAACAAGAAGCCTTAGATATAATTATTTGGGTTTTTGTATGTTGACCATTTGGCTATGTATCCCTTTACCCATTTTCAATGCAGCTGGTGTATCTACCGAGGAGAAAAATTGGCCTCCATTTTTTCCTATCATCCCATCATGATATAGCAAAAGAAATACCTGTTCATGCTCAAAAATTGCAGTATTTAGCATTTGCAAGTTGGCTAGGTATGAAGTCAAAAAAGTGTTTTACCCGTTTTGCATAGAGTGTATTTTGAATGGCGTTGGACCCTTGTAGCATGATACACTTTTTTTTACTGTATCTCTTTCTTATATTTCAATATTAAAAGTTCCTGTGGTGAAGTCTTCTCCCACTTTAGGTAAGGTTGGAGCTACATGGATTCTTGCTCAAATCCATGTTGAAAGTTCCTAGTATTTTTAACATTGGTTGTCGGCTATCTAATACAACCCCCACAAGGAGGGATTTGAACCTTGGTCTTTTGGGTGGTGGTAGGTACAATGCATTATCACCATATTATTGAAGTGGGTATTAAAAGACAAACAAAAATTAACTGTGCAGGAAATTTCTAGAAAATGGGGATGATAGTAAGTATGCTAAAAGGAAAGAAGGTATCATTTACAAGATTTCCCTCGTATGCTTTTATGCATTAACATGGTTGCAGTCTAAAAGTAACTGAGATTCGTCCATGACTCTTGCTGTTCACAGTACTTTGCAGAACAAGAAACTTAAAACCGTTGCTGAGTTAATTTGTCTTTGAGTTGCATAATCCGATGCTTACAAAATTTGTCACCATCTTGTTATAGAAATACAGAAAATCAAAATACATGCTGCTTAACTTTTATTTACAAGTTTTTTAGATGCAATTTAGAAATTTAAACACACATCATTATACAAACCTTCCAAAAAGATAGGCAAGTTTAAAAATCTTTAACAAAGGCCTTATGGATGGCTACAGGAGGCTAATAGTCATCAAAATTCATTAAACGATGCAAAATAAGCAAGATTTCAAGGATGTTCCTTGCAAAAAAATTTAGTTATAGCACATGTTTTTTTCGAATAATACCATGCGATGTTCAACCTATAAAATTAGCTCGCACAGTTTGTTTGACTTGGTCAAATACCCACTTTGCTAAGTTGTCTTCACCAACTGTCAACGTAGTTTAAGTAAGACCGATTTTATTTATCAAGCCTACTTTAGAGACTTTATTGGAACATGCGAAGTTAAACCAACAGAGAATGCTATCGTCTTTACATAGGGAGATAAATTCTATGATTTTTTAATGCAGGTATAGTTTTGTGCCTTGCATGGAATGTCATTGCTGTGACTGTATGTTGGATCAAAGGAGGAGGTACTTGAGCAGCTGGGTTTTAAATCTTTAAAGCTGAATAAGATTGTTCTCTTGAACATTTTTGAAAAGCTGATTTTCTTGAACATCTTAAACGAGAAGTACTGAAATCTTACTGTTATTGTTACAGGAGTTATAATCTTTTTACTTGCCACCATCTATGCTATGATTGGATGTCCTCTTTCATATCTTTTGTGGTACAGACCCCTATATCGGGCTATGAGGTATGCCTTCTCTTTATCACAGATTTCCATAAAGTTCATCTGAATTAAACATGCATGTGATGTCTTTTACTTGATTTTCCCCCTTTTGGTCATTTCGTACTCCAAGTTTAACATCTTTGAGATAAAACATTGCCCGGATGATCCCTTTTCAATTGCTTGCCACTTGTATATTTGGGTTTGTGGAGATGAGAGAATGAATTGCATTACTGAGAGATCCTAGGGTTCTCTTATATAGGAAAAAAACATGTTGGACAAATTATAAGAAGACATAGAAAATAGGAAACATATAAGCAATATAAAAGGCAACAGATATCTCAACACTTCCCCTCAAGCTGGAGCGTAGATATTGATCAGGCTCAGCTTGGAACAACATCTTTGGCAATGCCCTTTGCCTAGGGCCTTAGTAAGTACATCCATTGTCTGGTCTCCAGAGCTAACGTGTGTAGTAGCGATAAGACCCTTCTGTATCATGTCACGAGTGTAGTGACAATCCACCTCTATGTACTTGATCCTCTCATGGAAGGCAAAGTTGATTGCAATAAAAAGAGCAACCTGGTTGTCGCATTGGAGGTGCATGGGAAGAGGCACCTCAATAGTGCAACATGTGTGTCCACGTGCGGTGGTGCAGGGAGTTGTGGTGCAGAGGCACAACCGGGGCTGTAGTAAGTCCATGCGCGGTGGCGCAGTGCCGCGACAAGAGAAGCCAACGACTAAGAGATCCGGCGGGTACAATGAGGGAAAGAGATCCGACTTGGAGGGCTGGCAGTGGGGTGGGATTTAGGTCAGGGCTTCGGTCTAGGACCATGGTTCTGATACCATGTGGAGATGAGAGAATGAATTGCATTATTGAGAGGCCCTAGAATTCTCTTATATAGGAGAGAAACCTATTTGTGCAAATTACAAGAAGAAGACAAAGAAAATAGAAAATACATAAGCAATATAATAGGTAACCGGATTCATGAGAATAATAAAGCTGCAACATAAAATTGTATAGGAAGCAATATGTTTAAATTTTCTATGATTTTAATTCATGGTTGGTTAGCACTTAAAATTACATGGGTAGCTTAGTAATGGCCACTAAGATGGTAGTGGATTGGGGAAAATAAGGATGTCAAAGGTATGTTGTGGAAAGTGGCTTTCTCGAAGGCTCGCGATTGTTGTTAGAATAATTATGTTATTTTCAGTTTTTAATTGTCCTGTTTCTGTAATTTACCCATAGAGTTTTTCTCCTATATAAGAGAGCTCTAGGGTTTGATTGAATTCATCTTGCTAATTTCCCTCAACATGGTCAGAGCGACGGTCCTAGACCGGAGTTCTCGAAACCCTAACCCTAAACCTACCCCACCCGTCGGCCTCTCTTTCTCTCTCTCTCTGATCGGCGCCCCCCTCTTCCGTCGCACGCACGGCTGTGCCCCTGCTCGCGCGCCTCCTGCGCGTGAAGCCTCGAGCGCGCCTCTTCCTGGCGTCGACAGCAGGGCGCTTCTTCGTGCGCGCGTGAAGTCTCGTGCGTCGCTTTGCGCAACGAGCCTCCCCCCTTCGCGTGAAGCCTCTTCGTGGCGTGCGTGAAGCCTGCAACCCCTTGCGTGTTTGCCTGCGTGCGCGGAATCCAGTGCGCACGTCGTCTGCGCGCGTGCCCTTGGCTGGCCCTCTGTGCGCGAGAACCATCCACGCTTGACTGAGGGTGCGCGCGTGATATCAGTTCCTGTTTGCCCTACCGAAACAGAGGGTTCGTCCAAGGTATGGAGGGCGTTGTGATTTGAGTCTACGTTCACAACGACCTTCCTATATGTTCACGTAGACATTATTGTCTAGTTGTGTAACCCCAGTTGCAGAATATTGTTGTCATCATGTCAGACAACAAGGTAGATCTTCCGTCTCTGGGTGTCTTTAAAGGTCCAGCACCCGTTGTGAAAATGGACGGCACTAACTATGAACTGTGGGCCATGCAGTTCATGAGTCTCATGCAATGCAATGGCAAGAAGCATATCCTCACACAAGAGGAACCTGTTGATAAGACTGGGGTTAACGCCTCATGGGAGGCAGACGATGCATATGCACGTGTATGGTTATCAGGTACCGTGTCCATGGAGATAGCCAACAACATTCTGAGTCAACCCACTGCGAAGGCTATGTGGGATATCCTCGCTGCCACATATTCTCCGGCAAAGAACGAGTCCAAGATCTTACAATTCCAGCATGACATTTTCACTATGAAACAGAACGACCGTCCTCTTCATACCCTGTATACCTCTCTGAGGGGTATGTTTGAGAAGCTTCACGGGTACATTCCGTTGACAACCACACCATAACAGGTAAAGGCATATAGGGACTCAGTGATGATCGGGGTATTTCTAGCTACCTTTGATCAGGAGTATGACGTCGCCAGAGCACAGATTCTTACAGATGCTACCATACCTCCTATGGAAGAGGCCTATCGCAGGTTGAGCAGACTCTCCATATCTCATGGTGGATCTCAGACGTCCTCAGCCATGGCAGCATCTCGTGGCAGGGGAGGATCTCCACAGTTTCGAGGTAGAGGTGGTCGTGGCAGAGGAGGAGGTTACAGACCTCCTCGACAGTCGTGCACTTACTGTCGCAGGCCTGGTCTTACTGAGGAAACATGCTATTCTAAGCATGGATTTCCTCCTACTACAACACGTGTGGCGGAGCAGACTCAGCAGGATGGGGGTCCTTCCCATGTCCCGGATCAGAGGTTCGAAGAGTTAGTGGCGCGGCTTAGGGAGATCATGCCAGGTCAGGGGCCAGCCAGTACATCCGGATCTTCGGAGATAGCTGGTTCAGCATCAGCATCCACGTCAAGTACAACATATGCTCTTACTAGTTGTTACAGAGCAGATCTATCAGAATGGATCGTGGATTCAGGAGCTTCTCATCATTTATGTGGTGATAAAAAGCAATTGGACGTTTTTAATGCAACTCAGACAGGACGATCTGTGGTGATAGCTGATGGGACACACTTTCCCATTACTGGTCAAGGGGAGGTGCAGTTGACCCCTGCGATACGGCTTCAGAATGTTCTTTATGCTCCGGATTTTTCAATGAATTTACTGTCGATTAGTCAAATCACTAAAGATTTACGTTGTCGTGCCATATTTGACCCATCTGCTCTTGTGTTTCAGGATATCATAACGGGCAGAGTGATTGGAACTGGCCGTGAGCAAGGGGGTCTCTATAGACTGGTGCAGTCTCCTTATGCTGGTGTCTCTTCTGTTAGTGCTGGATATGTCTCTCCTTACACATGGCATCTCCGCTTTGGTCATCTTCCGTTGCAAAAGATGGTCCATATCCTTCCACAGATTTCTCCCAGGTCTACTTTTCAATGCGAGGCGTGCCAGCTTGGGAAACATCACCGGTCGTCGTTTCAGAGTCGTCTAGGTCCAAGTCGTCATGGTCTGTTTGAGTTACTTCATTTTGATATTTGGGGTCCCAGTCGTGTCCCTGATCTTCAAGGGCACATGTTTTATCTTGTTGCTGTCGATGATTTTTCTAGGTTATCTTGGGTCTTTCTTCTTAAAAATAAATCTGATGCTGGTCATGTTATTCAGTCTTTTATTATTGAAATAAAAAATATTTTCTCTGCTAGAGTGAAGTACATACGGTCTGACAATGCTCTAGAGTTGTGTAGTACCCAACTTTCTAAGTTCCTTATGTCTCATGGGATTGTGCATCAGACGTCTTGTGCATATACCTCCCAACAAAATGGGGTGGCTGAACGGAAACATCGTCATTTGTTGGATATGACCAGAACCCTTTTGATTCAGAGCCGTGCCCATCACTCCTATTGGGGGGATGCGGTTCTAACTGCTTGCTATCTGGTTAATCGTATGCCTTCGTCAGTGTTAGGGGAGAAGATCCCGTTCTTGACTGCGTTTCCCGAGACATATCTTTTCTCCCTAACACCACGTGTTTTTGGGTCCGTTCCGTTTGTTTATTGCTTCTCTCCTAGTCTTGACAAGCTCTCTCCCATAGCTGTCAAATGCGTGTTTGTAGGTTATTCCAAAACCCAAAAAGGTTATCGGTGTTTTGATCCAATTAGACGACGATACTATGTTAGTGCAGATGCCACCTTCTTTGAGTCCATTATGTATTTTTCTCCTACAGGTGACAGACTCACTCACTCGGAGGAAGGGGACGACATCAATGTGCCTCCTCCTCCATCTGTTCCATGCTCTACTTCGACATCACCACCACCACCACAGCCTACTCCACCACCACCACCGCCACCACCAGCTACTACTTTTTATCCTCATGTCTATCAGCATCGGCCCTCTGCTCATGTGCCTCCTCCATCATCCAGCACGCCCGAGGTATGTACTTATCATTTGAGTTCTACTGATGGCACATGTGATTTGCATGCGCAGATGGATGTACAGGGTACTGATGGTACTTTCACTACTCTGGTTGATGACCTAGATATTCCTATTGCCCATCGAAGGCAAAAGCGTGCGCGGATGATGAATCCCAAATATGGGGTGGAGTTTGGCTCTCAGGCTTCGTTGGAGCGTTTATCCCCGGACTTTCGCCAGTTTGTTGTTGGGTTATCGGTAGTTGACATCCCACGGTCATATCAGGAGGCACTACAGAGCAGTCCGTGGCGTTTAGCTATGGAAGAGGAGATGGTGGCGTTGCAGTCGCGTGGTACGTGGAGTATTGTGCATCCTCCACCAGGTACGTCAATAGTGGGCAGCAAATGGATCTTTACTGTTAAGCATAGGGCTGATGGTACGATTGATAGATACAAAGCCAGGTTGGTTGCTCGTGGGTTCACCCAAACATATGGAGTGGACTATCAGGAGATGTTTTCTCCGGTAGCACGTCATTCTACGTTACGGATTCTCATTGCAGTTGCTGTTGTCCGTGACTTGCCCCTGTTTCAGTTAGATGTCAAGAACGCTTTCTTGTATGGTGACTTGCAGGAAGAGGTTTATGCAGCAGCCACCAGGGTTTGCTGCTGAGGGGGAGTCCAGTATGGTGTGTCGTCTTCATAAGGCCATATATGGCCTGAAGCAGAGTCCACGGGCTTGGTTTCAGAAGCTCTCGGAGTTGATTGAACAAAAGGGCTTCGTCAGATCTACAACAGATCATACTCTCTTTGTAAAGAGAGACCAGCGAGGTACTGTGATCATCTTAGTATATGTTGATGATATTGTTATCACAGGCAGTGATGAACAGGGCATTCGAGCAGCCAAGGATTTTCTTAGCGAGCAGTTTGTTACGAAGGATCTGGGTACACTTCGTTACTTTTTGGGATTGGAGTTTGCACGAAATGAGTAAGGCATGGTAATGACCATGGAAGGCCGTATCCCGATATATCATCGATCGATATATCGACGATATATCGGTATCGACAGGTCACCGATATATCGCCGATATATCCGATATCGGGTATCGACATGCAAAAAAGCCTAGCCGAATCCCGATGTCGACGATATGGCGTCGATATATCGTCGATATACCGGCGATATATCGGTATCGACATGGTACCGATACCGATATCGATATGTCCTTCCATGGTAATGACACAAAGGAAGTATGTTACTGATCTGTTATCTGAGACAGGTATGGCAGGATGTAGACCAGCCACTACTCCTATGGATCCTAATGTTAAACTTTATGATGATGACTCTGAGGAGGTGGACAAGAGACGATATAGAGAGCTCGTGGGAAAGCTGTTGTATGTTACTATTACCCGACCGGATATAGCCTTTGCGGTGAATAGGGTAAGTCAATTCATGGAGCAACCCAGGTAGGCTCACATGAATGCTGTTTTTATGATTTTGAAATATCTGAAGTCGTCTCCAGATGCTGGCCTTCTGTTTAGAAGAGATACCTCTATATCCGTCACAGGTTGTGCTGATGCAGACTACGCTGGGTGCCCTAATGATAGAAAGTCTACTTCAGGCTTTATTGTATCTGTTGGCAGCTCACCAATAGCTTGGAAGAGTAAGAAACATACCGTCGTGGCTCGATCCAATGCAGAGTCAGAATATAGGGCAATGGCCCAAGTTAGTGCTGAGATGATGTGGGTCGAATCTGTTTTGACTGATTTAACTATTGAAGTACCTCTTTCTATGCATCTTAAATGTGATAATCAGGCCGCCTTGTTTATAGCCAATAATCCAGTCTTCCATGAAAGGACAAAGCACATTGAAGTGGATTGTCATTATACACGGGACTTGATTCAAAAGGGGCTTATTTCGACCTCATATGTATCATCAGGAGAGCAGATTGCAGACATGTTCACCAAGGCTCTTGCTAGAGGTCCTTTTCATCTCTGTTGTTCCAAGTTGAGCATGATAGATATATATGCTCCAGCTTGAGGGGGAGTGTTAGAATAATTATGTTATTTCAGTTTTTTAATTGTCATGTTTCTGTAATTTGCCCATAGAGCTTTTCTCCTATATAAGAGAGCTCTAGGGTTTGATTGAATTCATCTTGCTAATTTCCCTCAACAATTGTATTGGTTGGTGATTCATTTGGGTTTCTCTCCTCAAAAGAGGTTTCATGAGGCTTAGGTTGGTTGGATGAAAGGATGTGCCACAATTCACGATAGTCTCCTCTCCTACTTGATTCTCATCAATTGTAAGTCAGAGGATGGCTTCTTCTAGCCTAAGCGGGGCTTTGGTCAAAGTGACCCTCTTGCACCAATATTGTTTATTATGCACTTGACTTCCACAATCAAGTTTTGTGGAGTTTTTTATGCACATGATTTCACTTTGATCTTATTATCTGCGTATAGATTATGTTTTTGAGTTTTGTTGGAGTGATTTTTATGAGCATTTTTGCTATTTTAAAGATATTTAAATAATGTAAACTTTTGGTGGGTCCATGAGAAGAATGATCTATATTATCTTGATATTCTTGCATATTCCTCATTTGGTGGAGCTACTTCGATCTCTACAATCTATTTATTTGACATTTACATCTTGGTCCCCTGTCTGCTAGAGCGATGTCAGACGTTCGTTGAAATGACTTTACTGGAGCCCTTTGCGTACACGGCTTGCCGTTCTGGAAAGCATCACAAAATGTCGTTTCCTCAAAGAACTAAGCATTATCATTTTACTCCTTTTGCTTTGGTTATTTGTGATATTTTGGGTTCTTGTTCGATCCATATTTTGGGAGTTCATAAGTATTTTGATGTTATGTTTATGTTCATAACAGATCCTCTTGGATGTATTTGATGAAGGACTGGTCAGAGATAAATACTATTGTCAAATTCTTTTTTGAATTCATAAAAACTTTTTTTCTATGGGCTTTTATATTTTAGATTTGACAATGCTCTTAAGTTTGTTCAGCATAACTTCGTGCAACCTCCAGGCAGGCCAACATCCTCCAGCGACGTGAGAAAGGGTTACCTAGATGGGAATCGTACACCTCCAGGCAACACCGCATAACACGCTAAGCCACCATGGTGGCGCTCCTGACTGCTGGCGACGCCAACATTCTCCTAGCGAAGACCCTCGCACACATCTAGACAGGGCTCCAGAAGAAGGCCATCGAGGGGTGGCGGCAACCACCGGGCAAGACTCCAGAAGTAGCCCTCCAGTGGTGCTACCCTCATCCCCGGGCACCGTACACACACTCCCAACCTCTCGGCGACGCCCTTGAGCTCCCAGTAGCGCATCTCTTCCGATCAAGAAGAGGAAGAGAAGAGCAGCAGGCGGTGGTGATGCCGCTTCTCCCTCTTGGCATCAATCTTTGCAGCAACACTAGGGCATCGGTGTCGTTTCCAGAAAACCCCCCTGTCGGGGAGACCGTCTTTGAGAAAGGGTTCCCAAGTGGAACCCTAAATAATGTAAGCCCATGTGGGTCGTGTTTAAGGAGAGAGAGAGATCATGCTCAATTGGGTCGAGTATTTTTAAAAAATGGGATGTGTTTCAAGGGTCCAATTGGACCATAAGTTTCTTCGTTAAAAAAAGGACGTGTATAAAAGAAAAGTTGTACACAAAGAAAAAAAGAGGGGAAAAGAAAAGACTGAAAAAAATGATGAACGACTTATTTTAAAAAATGACTAAAAAATTGGAATAGACGAAAAAATGATGATTTAAAAAAAATGTTTGAGAAAGTGAGAAAAAATGATTTTTTTGAAAAGAGTGCACAGGAGGAGTCCCAGGATGGGAACCACCTCGAAAAAGTCTATATATATATATATATATTAGAAAGTAAGGATACAACTTGTTACATGGTCCATGTTTTATACAGTGCCCTGCAATGCTCATTTACATTCTCAGAATAAAACCCACCCCCTCTAAAGATAAAAGCATTCCGTACACACCATATCGCCCAAAGTACCACAAACGGAAGCCCACAATCCTCGTGACCATAACCACATGTAGATTTGATATCCTTCCAGAAACTCGCACAGCCTTGAGAGTCGAGCCAAGAGACGTCTGCTCTGCCCCACACGTCAGTCGAGGACGGTTACGAGAAGAACATGTGGTCTGCATCCTCCTCTCCAACTCCACGTCTACTGCAAAGAGTGTCCACCCCCAGCAACCGCCCTCGGCACGCCTTCGTGAGCGTCCTCCCAAGCCTGAATATCCACAGGAAAACCTTAATGTGAGTCAGCACCCTGCTCCTCCATATCAAAGTTAGATCCACGCCAACCTCCTCCGCAATAGCCTCCTTCCATTCCTTCGCAAAGAAACCATAAGCCTTCTTAACCGAGAACCTCATGTTGCCCCATTCATAAGGATACCTGCCCTCCGAAGGGACCTCTCCCTGCGCCAGCAATACCTACGGCTCCAAGAACTCGTCACATCTCTGGTCTGAAAGCTCGGATAGAAAAATCGGTTAGAACCCCCCCACCCCATACATCTTGCACCACCACCCTCTTGTCCGCCGCTAGATGCATCTATCTTGGGTAGCGTTCCCTTAGGATCCCCTCTCAGACCAATCATCTTCCCAAAAGAGGAAACTCCCTTCATTCCCCAAGATAGGTTTCATCTTGATAGCCAACTCGGGAACTACTTGCGAAATACCTCTCCATAGAGAGGACAGGAGTCGCCCCAACTCCACTTCCAGTAACATCGACACCCCATAGATTCTTCTCAACAGCTTGCACACTTCCCTCAAATACGCGACACCCGCTTAGCAATGAAGGCCTTATATCCTCCTGATCCCCAACCCTCCCTTCCTCTTCTGCACAGTCAACGTACCCCAATCAACCAAATGCATACCTCCCCTAAATTGCTTGTCGTCTGACCAAAAGAATCTCCTCATCAAGACCTCAATCTTCTTACATATCCCATCTAGCAAGGCTCTCGTAGAGCAGAAGAAAATCCACTCACTTACATTATTACGATCCTTGGAAAGTAATGGATCCTTGCCTTTTGTCATCTGACGTTCTCTCAAACTTGAGTTAGATTTAACAAATACCAAATCATTCAACCTCTTGATTTCAAGTTTATTCCTCTTCTTTGTATGAATCTACAATTGAAACAATATATCATTACATTCACTATTTATAAATGACAAGTATTAGCAATAGACTTTGAATTATCGATGAGAAAATGCTCCAATTCCTTTCACATCCAGAAGAGGAGGATGTCAACTTCAAAATCCTCATTGCCATAGCTGTTAGATGAGGACACTCTCCACCGTATAACATCCACCAATTATCTACGTATGAGAAATTTTAGGAATAAACTATCCTATAAAAAACTAAATTGATGATGCTAATTACTATAAAATAATTACCATACCCGGCCTAAAGTGATCTTCGAGTGTCGATCTTTGTTTCACAGCTAACGGCTTGTCAAAAGATCCTTGTGCATTTTTGTACAAGATCAACTCCTTTGATGTGATTAAATCTTGAATTTCCAAATCAGGATAAAATATTTCCATGCATTGCATGAAGCCCTCCACGACATAGCCCCCCTTTTCAATGACACTACTATCTCTATAGTAGTAATATGGATTAAGAAAATAAGCAGCAAGATGAAGAGGGCTATCCAACCTACCCTTTGATTTTGAGTCAATGCCATCGATAAAAGGTTTGTATTGTGCTTCATTGTCTTTGAACACTGACATTATTGCCTTTCTAGCATCCAATAATAAACCATATATGAATCCCATGGATGGTCTTTGCTCCCCATCAACAATGCGCAAAACATAAACCTAGGGAGAGAAGATCTTCAAGGTCATAGACACTTGGTTCCAAAATGCAGCACTGAAAACAACAGATGAAGACATTTCTCCTTTCTTTGTCCTTGACCACTTGCATTGCCTCCATTCATCAGACGAGAACATCAATCTCAACTTCTCCTTTTTGTCCATGACACTTTGTAAAGTGAGAAATGTGGTAGCAAACCTTGTTTGTCCTGACCGTACAATCTCTCCCTTTTGTGTGAATTGCCTCATCAAGCTCAATGTCCTTGCATGGCTATAGATGAATGTAGTGAGAGGTCTTGCCTTGGTAATTGCATTTTTTACCTTGGGTTCTTTACCAAATTCTTCCATCATAAGGTATATGCAATGTGCAGCACATGAAGACCCAAAATTCTTGGATACTTAGTCCTAAGTATCCTTCCAACAGCTAAATTGGCCGATGCATTATCAGTGATGACCTGAACAACATCATCAACTCCAACCTCTTGAACAATTTCATCCACCAAGTTGGATATATACTCTGCAGTGTGGGACTCAGATGATGAGTCAACAGACTTTAAAAGGCATGTGCCCGACTCAGAATTCACACAAAAATTCATGATGCTCCTACCCCGCATATCTGTCCAAGCATCTGTCATAATGGAACAACCACCCTTCTTCCAAGATTCCTTATGAGTGCTTATGAACTCCTTAGTCTCCTCAACTTCATCATTCAACAATGTCTCTGAGATCTCGTAATAGGAGGGAGGCTTGTATCCCGGTCCATATTGACCAATTGCCTCACACATACGAATGAAGGACTTATGGGTGACCACATTGAATGAAATTTGACACTCATAGAAGAACTTGGCTACATACTTATTGACCCGTGCACGTTGTTCCTTACAAAATGCATCTTTGATTGAACTTTGATGCATTTTGCATTCTTCAGTTGCTTCTGACACTTTTTGTCTTTTTTCTTCTCTTTCATGTGGAGTTGAATTGGAACCCATGAATACATTGGCAACTTCATCCCTCATTTCTTGCAAATCTTTCGATTTATCACCCTTCCTTTTTTGTGTATTGTCCAAGTATTCCTTAACTTCCTTTCTTATTTCAAAGTCAGCCTTTGGACAAGACGCTACATTTCCTTTGACATGTGCTAGATGCCGCTTCATTCTATTTATACCACCCTTTACAATCTTGCCACAAAGTCCACATGTGACTGTATTTGGATCAGTCTTTGATGCGAGGAATGTGTATTTCCAACCGGGATCACTAGATCCCGACGGAACATGATAGGCCGATGATGCATCTCCAATAACTTCAGGATTTGGTTGAGAGGCCATTGCCTGCCATAATGATCACATATGAAAAAGAAATCAAACTCTTTTATATAAATTAAATGACAAACTCTCAAACCAAGCAACTAATTCTAAAATTTGATAGACGCAGTTTATAAGAATATCTATGTATAATCATTTTGTTTTAGTTTGCACATCTATCAATGAGGGTCTCTGCAAAGGGTCCATTTGTGTCGACTTTCTAGTCCTTTTAACAAACTCTCCCATCTAATGTCTTCCACAGCTCGAGTAGTGATAATTGAGGTTCATTTTGTACCAGAGGTGGTTCACTACTCGAGTCCTCCATCATCAGTTAACAACAAAATCACTTGTACAACCACTTGTAAACAATTTCATTTACTGTTTGAATAAAATTCCACTAACTTGCAAGTATTACTAGTTAGTCCCTGGTTATACTTCTAAGAAGAAGGGAAAATGGTACATTTCATTTTAGGACTTGATTGTGTGAATACTACATAGATTTGAACCATTTAATCGAAAACATGATGTCTTATATTTCAAATGGACTGATGTGCTTCAGTTGCTAGTTCAGACCACAATTTTACGAGGAAAACTAGCCAATAGCATATAATAAGAACTCAATGATATCTTCAGCATAAACAACAAACCTTAAATCACCTGGCACCTGCACGAATCTCTTGGCGGTGGCGAGGATTGCGGGGCCAAGGCTCTTGGCGGCGGTGCTCGACTGCAGCGGAAACGCTCGGTGGCAAAGTTTGCGGTTGGAGGTGCTCGGCTGCAGCGGAAAGGATAGGCGGCGACCGGCGGGGCTTGGGGTTGGAGGTGCTCGGCTGGAGCGGGGCCAAGGTCTTGGCGGAGGCGAAGTTCTAAGGCTCGTCGTCGGGGGTATGCGAGGGACCGAGGTTTCGAAATGTTAGGGTATGCGGGGGGTACGGGTTCTATTAACTTCCAGCAGTATTAGTGTCCTGGATTTTAGGTTAGATTTTTAAAAACTTTCTATTAGAAAATCGGGCGCATAACCGGCCGCCTATACGGCATACTCGACCGAGTATGCGGCCAGGCCCGCTTAAAGCTCGAACTACTCACACTCGGTGCGCCAGAGCTTCTGCGGCCAAGTATGCGGTATACTAGGCCGATTTCTTGAACATTGACTGTAGTCATTATGGTATATGTAGATGACATCCTTGTTATAGGAGATGATGTGCAGGGAGTGAATATGGCAAAAGAATTTCTGGGTCATCACTTTGTTACCAAAGACCTTGGTACTCTAAGGTATTTCTTGGGGCTTGAATTTGTAAGGAATGCTCAGGGTCTTGTAATGAACTGAAGGAAATATGTCACGGACCTGCTTATTGAGACAAGTATGGTGGGGTGTCAACCATCCAGTACCCCAATGGACCCTAGCATGAATCTGTATGATGATGATACGGTGGAGGTTGATAAAAGGAAATATAGAGAAATGGTTGGAAAGCTACTTTACATTACTATTACGAGACCCGATATTGCATTTGCAGTAAGTCGGGTGAGTCAATTCATGGAGCAACCTCGACAGGTCCATATGGATGCTATATATATGTTTTTGAGATATCTGAAGTCTTCTCCAGATGCAGGATTATTGTTCAAAAAGGGAGCATCTCTTTCAGTATCTGCGTGTGCTGATGCAGATTATGCAGGATGCCCAAAGGACAAAAAGTCCACGTCGGGGTTTGCTGTGTTTGTGGAAGTTCTATGGTTGCTTGGAAAAGCAAGAAACTGACAGTGGTGGCCTGGTCAAGCGCCGAGTTTGAATACAGGGCTATGGCTCAAGCAAGCACAGAAATGATGTGGGTAAGAGCAGTGCTTGTGGATTTGCACATCGACGTACCACTTCCCATGCAGATACAGTGTGATAATCAGGCAACCTTGTTTATTGCAAATAATCCAGCTTTCCATGAACGAACCAAACACATTGAGGTGGATTGCCACTTTGCCAGAGATATGATCCAGAAGGGCCTGATTCATACCACTCATGTCAGTTCAGGAGAACAAACAGCTGACATTTTCACCAAGGCATTACTCAGGGCACCATTTCAGAAATGCTCATCCAAGTTGAGCATGATCGATATCTATGCTCCAACTTGAGGGGGAGTGTAGAGATATTTCTGTTCTTCATATATTGTTTCTGTTATTTTTAGTTTTATTTGTCTATCTTATGTAATTTACCCTTAGGTCTCTCCCCTGTATAAGAGAGCCTAGGGTTATCATGAAACATAGATCGATCGTTTTTCCCAACAATCCTCCCAGAAGATATCGACAAGACATTCATTTCTTTCGACAACTTCCTCCAACAAATCCTGCTCGTAGCGGTGTGGAGGAGTTTTGGAGGTCGGTTCGGGCGATTGGCTATTCCTCAACAGACGACTGCTCCAAACCTTTTGCCGTCCTCTGGTCCATCTAGTTAGGAAGGAATGATCTGGTTTTCAACAACAAGAGATTTTGCTGTGCAAATGTAATATCATACTGTAATGCTCTTTATAATTCCTGGCTCATGCAATAATGTATGTAATAGTTACTTATTATTAATGAAATTAGACTTGTGGTGACTCCCATCACGGGGGATCACCCTCTTTACGATAAAAAAGATCCCGCTCGTCCTCTAACCTGTCCAACCGAGCCTCCTCATCATGCATCACATGTTTCCTTTCCCGACGCTTAGCACGAACCTCCCTGGTATACCCCATCAAGAACCTCCTGAGCAAGCAAAACTGCATGTCGCAGACCTCACCTGAGCGAGGCCCCACGAGAAATCCGCCACCGCCTCCCAAAGCCATCCTCCTACAACCAAGCATTCTCAAAACAGAAGAAATATCGTTGTCGGGTCACCTCCCCATACACCCACAACAATGGCGTGTAATCCGAGTACGCCCTCGGCAAAGACCTAACTTCGGACATAGTGAACAACAATAAGGTCTCAGAGAAAAAATGATTATGGGCTTATGTTATTGGATTTTTTCTTCTCATCATGTTCATGTCTTTTCCCAACATTGTCGATGTCATTGTTTTCCGATAAATATGAGAGAAAGGTGGAGTACTATGTAGAGTTACAGGCCGGATTCAGATTCTCCAGACCAGCCATATTTTTCAAACTCTACCGTTCAATTTCTGACTTTGTAGATTGGTTCAGAGTTCAAGTTTGAGGCACTCCATATTTGAGTGACACAATTTCTTCGAGTTATCCAGAGAGAGACTCCTTTTCAGATGCCCATGTGTACGATCTTTTTGTGTGGTCCCCATCTTTATTTTTGGTCTCAGAGTTTCCACGTGTTCCATAAGGTCTCCAGAGTAGAGATCTCATTCCCTGTGCCATGTGGGAGAACCTTGCAAGAGGAGACGGGGAAGTACAATGAAGTGCTGTAAGGAAACTTCTAAGGATATGGCTTCATAGATATAAGCCAAGGAATGTCCCAGATTAGATCTGTTTGGAGACAATGGTAGCCAACCTTGCTTAAGTAGGAAAATGCCGTGTGGTTGTATTTTACTTAAAAAACTTTACCAAGTCAGCGATTTCAGATTTTGCCTGGCTGTCTTATAGAGACCCTCAGATAACCTGATATAGATCATACATCCATTGATGTTTCTGGCTCTGGATACTTTTCTTACTTCACATTAAATATGGTATTTTGTCATATGTTGTGTGGTTCTTTCATGTTTTTAACCAATATATTAAACTACTCCAGAGGCCCCAGTTTTAAGTACTGTTTTGCATGTTTTGACTTAGTTCATACATTTCGATTTGATAAAATGCAAGTTTCCTTTGATTATAGATATGTTGAAGCCATAGTTTGTTTGTGGTACATTATTCATCTGAGTTCTTTTCAATGATACAGGACTAATAGTGCAATAAAGTTTGGCTGGTTTTTCTTGTTGTACCTGGTAATATTTTATATTCTGCCAACTCCCATTATCTAGTGATCTATGTTGTAGTGCTTCTGATTTCAATTTTTTATAACCTTGGAGCAGATCCACATTGGATTTTGTATTTTTGCTGCTATTGCACCTCCAGTTGTTTCCCATTATCTACTGATCTATGTTGTAGTGCTTCTGATTCCAATTTTTTATAACCTTGGAGCAGATCCACATTGGATTTTGTATTTTTGCTGCTATTGCACCTCCAGTTGTTTTTAAGGGAAAGTCATTGGCGTAAGTTTTCCTTATAAGTTTTCCTTAGCTGCGTAGTTTATTTTCATATTTAGAGACTGCAAGCCAGCCATAAATTTCAAGTTCTCATGTCATTTTCCCTTTTGTTATCAGGGGTATTCTTCCAGCAATTGACACATTTTCTGATCATGCACTTGTTGGGGTATGTGTGAACCATGACTCAATTACTTGTTTAACTTAAGTTTACTTCTTCCAATAACACATGATCTGTTATAGCTACTTGTGTTGATATGTCTTGAGTCCTAACAATCTGACCTAGGTTGAACATCGTATACACCCCTTCTTTCCATACCATGCCCCAATAAGATGGGGGTCTCGCTACTTGGTCAACAGACACTTGGGGGGTATTAGGGGGATCAGGTGCGCTCATCCTTGCGGGGGTGTTAGGGCAGCATCCTTGGTGAAAATTTTTGTAAACAGTTCTATTTTGTATTTGGGTATATGGATCCGTTTGTACGGGAGTAATATATAACTTCTATAGGGTTAGGGTTCTAACTATCCTCTGTACTCTCTTCTTTCTCCACATAGTGAAAGCTGATCCCCTCCATCTAAGGATATAGCCCAATTACGGATGAACCTTGTAAATTCGTGTATTTGCGTCTTGCTTGTTTGATCTTAGTTGGGAAAAATAAGAGAGTTGTTTAGTCCTAGGAACCTTAGGCTCTCTTATATAGAGGTGAGACCTATGAGTAAATTACATAAGATAGACATAAAGAAATAAAATAACATAAAAGGTACATAGGAACATAGAAATATCTCTACACTCCCCCTCAAGATGGAGCATAGATATCAATCATGCTCAGCTTGGACGAACACTTCTGAAATTCCCCTCGAGTAATGCATTGGTAAAGATATATGTTGTTGGCTCTCCTGAACTGACATGAGAGATAGAAATCAATCTCTTTTGAATCATATCTCTAGTATAATGGCAGTCTACCTCAATATGTTTAGTTCTTTCATGAATGCATGATTATTTGCAATAAATAAAGCAACCCGATTATCATATTGTAGCTGCATGGGTAGAAGTACATTTATATGTAAATCCTGCTAACACTGCTCGAACCCACATCATTTTTGTGCTTGCGTGTGCCATAGTCCTATACTCAGATTCGGCACTTGATCTAGCCACCACTGTTTGTTTCCTGCTTTTCTAAGAAACAAGAGAACTACCAACAAACACAACGAAACTTGAATTAGAGTTCCTATCCTTAGGACATCCAACATAGTCTACATCATCACATGCAGACAGAAAGATTTGCTCTTTTCCTGAATAGTAACCCTGCACCCGAAGAAGATTTTAAATATCTCAAAATAACGTATATGGCATCCATGTGAACCTGTCGGGGCTGCTCCATGAACTGACCCACCCGACTCACTGCAAAGGAGATATCGGGTCTAGTAATAGTAATATAGAGGAGCTTTCCCGCCATCTCTATATATCTCCTTCTATCGACCTCAGTTGTATCATCATCATATAACTTCATAGTAGGGTTTATAGAAGTAGTAGATGGTCGACACCCATCCTTTGGGTCATCATAAGGCCCTGCGCATTCCTAGAAATTCCAACCCTAAGAAATACCTTAGGGTACCAAGATCTTTGGTATCAAAATGACGACCTAGAAATTCTTTTACCATCTTGTCATAGGTCTGAGATTACTGAATGGATTATGGATTTTGGGGCAACACACCATTTATATACGGGGACAATGATCAGCTTATTGCATATAGAGAGGTTCCATCAGGGAGAACTGTTGTGATTGCAGATGGGATATATTCCCCGATCACTAGACATGAGGGCATTTGTTTGACGCCTTCGA
Source organism: Ottelia alismoides (assembly GCA_037367405.1). Classification (NCBI taxonomy): domain Eukaryota; kingdom Viridiplantae; phylum Streptophyta; class Magnoliopsida; order Alismatales; family Hydrocharitaceae; genus Ottelia; species Ottelia alismoides. The sequence goes on along the minus strand of JAZKJV010001358.1, from coordinate 1,588,359 downwards.
TGCGTCTTTATAATGTGTTACATGCTCCTGATTTCTCTATGAATTTGTTATTCTTTAGTCAGATCACAAAGGATTTGCACTGTAGAAATATTTTTGACCCATCATCTCTTGTTTTTCAAGATATTCTTACGGGCAGAGTAATTGGGTGTGGCCATGAGCAGGGTGGTCTTTATCGCCTAGTTCGAACTCCTTATGCCAGCGTATCCTCTTATGCAACTGGACCAATTTCTCATTGTACCCGACACCTTCGCTTTGGCCACCTCCATCTCTAGAAGACATGTCATATGTTGCCACAGATTTCTTTAGGTTCTTTCTTCCAGTGTAAGGCATATCAGTTGGGAAAGCATCATTGGTATGCTTTTCCTAGTCGTCAGAGTCGAAGCAATAGCTCCCTTTTTGAGTTATTTCATATTGACATTTGGGATCCGAGTCGTGTTCTTGATCGCCAGGGACACTGGTTTTATCTTGTTACTATGGATGCTTGTTCTTGTTTGTCATGGGTGTTTCTTTTGAAAAATAAATCTGAAGTAGGGGATGTGATCAAAACTTTTATCGATGAAGTGCAGAATGTTTTCTCTACTTTTGTGAAATTTGTGAGCTCTGATAATGCTTTTGTTCACCAGTTGATTCCAGGACTTGACAAGGTCTCTCATAGAGCTATCAAATATGTCTTAGTTGGGTACTCTAGGACCCAAAAGAGATACCGATGTTATGATCTATTGCGCGGGAAATACTATATCAGTGATTATATCAAATCCTAGAGCTGTAAGTTGATCTTGTCCCCGCATAAATGGTTTGTTGCCCCATAATCCATATTCCATTCAGTAATCTCAGATCCGTGACAGGATGTAAAAGCAAAAGTGCTACATGTGTTAGAGTATTCATTGTATGCGTCATCAGTTGTAGCAGGGTAAATGGATCCCGAAGAAGATCCATTTTTCCCACCCAGTTGTTTAGTCCCACATTGTCCAGTGGTGGGATTTGGCGGCTCTGGAGAGGTAATATAAGGAGCCCCAGACCTCCTGTACCCATTGAGAAAATACAATGCATACTACGCCCCTTTGAAGGCTTCTCCCGTGGTTTCATCTTCCTCCTCACGGAGTAGGGTTCCACGTTAAATCTCGTTCTTCATATGTTCTTTATTCTTTTTCCATGTTTTCGCGTCCGCTTCCTATTTCTTAACATGGTATCAGAGCGGGTCGATTCTTGAGGATTTCAAGTTGTTATATATGGTCGAGATTTGTTTTATGTTGAAAATTTTGTTGTTCTTATTCTTGTTCGAGATCTGTTCTGGCGGAGATCTGTTCACGTTTATATTTTGGGGTTTTCTGAAACCCTAGCAAGCAGCCTGATGCGAGGCGAGTTCCCAGCCAAACACCAGGCGGCACCTTTGGCCGACTCCAGGCTTCCAGACGAATCGCCATACATCCAGACCATTCAGATCGAGACTCCACGACATCCCTACGATCAGATGACCTCCAGGAGATCCGCAACAAGCAGTCCAGTCGATGGGTTCCCAACTGGGAACCCTAGTATCGGCAGCGCGAGCCCTAGGGCTCCATTCTCTCCAGCCAGTCCAGGTGCGGCGAGCCCCAACCACTCAGTTATGTGCGCACAGGCGCATCCCAGGCGGCGGCACCGTGCGTAACCCTCTTCCTGTGCAACAGACCTGGCGATGGCTCCAGGTCACGTCCCTCTCGCGTAAGATGGCGCGATTCCATGTCTTGCGTTGGCGCTAGTCCTCCAAGGCGTGCTCCAGGCGATGCTGCCCCTCTGCAGCGAGCCATCTTATCTCCAGGAGGCTCTATCTCGACGGCAAGCTCCATACCGTCGCAGGCGGCGCCGCCAAGACTCGCCGCCCCTCCCGCAACCCTTCGTGTGCGACCTCCAGATTCCTAGGCAGCGCTTCCACATGCCCAGGCGGTGTCACATCCACTAGCGGTGAGTCCCATCTCTGATCCAGCCGCCAGTCGCGCGCTACTCCTCCTTTCCGCGCCCTCCCATCTCTAGGCGGTAGTCCCATCCATGACGGCGTGCGCATGTTGGGTTCCCGTGAGGGTTCCATCGTGGGGAACCCTAAAAAGGATGCAACTTATAATTTTTTTGGAGGGAGCACGGCAAGTCTGCCCAATTCAGAACTTGAGCCCAGTCTTTACAAAAAGAATCTTTTGGGCCTAAGTCGGCTCAGTCAAAAAAAGGAGGTTGTTTCATAATTTAAAAAAAAGGAAATGAGAGAGAGAGAAAAGAAGAAGTACAGTTTCGAGAAAAAAAAGGAGAAAAGAAAAGACGCGTACAAGCATAAGTCGTACGCAAAATTTTCAAAAAAAAAAGAAAAAAAGCCGTAAAAAAAGATAAGTTGAAACGGCTTTTAAAATGTTTTTTTTAAAATGACAGCTGTAAAAAAATCATGAAAAGCCGCAACGAATTTTTCGAGAATATTCATGTTTTCTCCATTATCTTTGTCTTCTCCCTACTTGGTCGACTTCCATGTTTTCCGACAAGTATAAGAGAAAGGGGGGGTATATGTAGGGTCACAGGTATTCTCTAGAGATTTCAGATTCATCAGTCCAGGAAGACTTTTCAGACTCTACAGTTTTCAGATGAATATTCTACATGCGCAATTCCAAACTCGACGTTCAAATTCCGAGTCCCAGTTTAATGCGCAGTTGTTCAGACTCGACAGATTGGTCAGAGTCCAAGTTTGAGGCACTTCATGATGAGGCCCATTTTCGAGTTCTCCAGAGAGAGACTCCAGTTTTAGACACGCATGAGTATGCGGTCTTTTCAGATGAGCACATGTATGCCATCAATTCTGAGGTCCCCATTTTTTCTTATTGTTTTCAGGTATAGTTTTCATGTGAGCCATAGGAACTCCAGAGTAGAGGGCCATTCCCTATGCCATGTCGGCAATGGTTTTCATGTGGTATCATAGGTACACCAGAGTAGTGCACCATTCTCTGAGCCAGATGGGAGAGATCCAGTTCTCTGATGAGAAGACTATTTTCAGACTCCGTTATCCAGCGACCATGGACTCCGACGAGGATTGCACAACCACGACTCTTATTCAGTTTGGCCCTTTTTTAGAGATGGAGCAGTTGCCCACATTATTGTGGCGGGCCAGGGTACTCCGATGAGGAGACTCATTCCAGTTGCAGTGAGTCTGACAGGCGCAGTTCAGAGCACATGCTCTCCGACAAGGAGATTCTGCAAACTCACACTACAGCCCGTTCGTCCTCCTCACCTGCACGACATGAGAAGCAATATCCTCGACTGCAGCAATGTGTGCGTTGGGTTGATATTGTTCGTAGTGTCCTGTAGCGTTGAGTTGAGTTTCTTTCTGTTTGTCCAAGCTGAGCATTGCATGCTCCAGCTTGAGGGGAAGTGTTGGAGTATTCATTGTATGCGTCATGAGTTGTAGCAAGGTAAATGGATCCCGGAGAAGATCCATTTACCCCACCCAGTTGTTTAGTCTCACATTGTCCAGTGGTGGGACTTGGAGGCTCTGGAGAGGCTATATAAGGAGCCCCAGACCTCTTGTATCTATAAAGAAAGTGCAATGCATACTACGCCCCTCTGAGGGCTTCTCCCGTGGTTTCATCCCGCTCCTAACGGAGTAGGGTTCCACGTTAAATCTCGTTCTTCATATGTTCTTTATTCTTTTTCCATGTTTTCGCTTCCGCTTCCTATTTCTTAACAAGGTACTAGTCGTAGCAGACGTACTAGCAGATGCGGAAGCTACTACATCTGAATGACCTCTTGGAGATGGTGAATAAGCAGGAGGCATGATATCCTGCAGTCTAGTTACGAAGTTATCAAACCTCTAATCAGAAGTAGGAACAATAGGAGACTTAACCTGCTCTGCTACACGGGCTGAAGCTGGAAAGCCATGCTTGGAATATCATGTATCCTCGGTATGTCCTGGACGGTGACAGTATGTGCATGGCTGACGAAGGCGACCACCTCTACCACGAGGTCCGCATCCACGGAAAGAAGAGCCTCCTCTTCCTTGAGAGGCTGCCATAGCCGAAGAAGTCTGGCTAGTGGCTGTGGATGGAATGGTAATCCTGCTAAGCCTGCGGAACGCTTCGTCCATGGGAGGAATAGTGACATCTGCTAGAATCTGGGAGCATGCATCATCATATTTTGGGTCAAGGCCTGCTAGGAATACACCAACCATGGTATCATTCCTATATGTCTTTTGCTACTCTGGAGTCGTCGTTAGAGGCATGAAGCTATGGAGCTTCTCAAACATCCCACGCAAGGATGTATGGGGGTCGTCTGTTCTACTTGATAGTGAATATGTCATGCTGGAGTTGGAGGAACTTTGTCTCGTTCCTCGCTTGAGAATATGTTACTGTGAGGATATCCCACGTCGCCCTTAGCCGTAGGCTGATGTAACACATGATTGGTGATCTTAATCGTCAATGTAACAAAAAGTTAAACTTTGGCATATGCGTCGTCTGCCTCCTACGAGGTGTTTACCTCAGTTTTCTCCACTGGCTTTTCCTCAGTAAAAATGTATTTTTTACCATTCGACTTGGCGAATACATCGACTTTGTTCTCAGATATATTGTCGGATGTAGAAAACTAGAGTTTTATAGACCAAAGAGCGAATGTCTACAAAAACGTACATGGATTTGAATGCATATGTAGACTTATGCACACAAATCCATCAAACGAACTGAGGAACCGACACCGGCGATGACTAGAGGGCGAGCGACGCATGGAGTGGCTGCATGTGGAGGTGCAACACGTGGAGAAGTCATACACGAAGGGGCGACGCGTGAGGTACGAAGACGACGAGAAGAGAGGGCACGATGGTGAGCGGTGGCGCGTGTAGAGGTGAGGGCGGAAGGTGGGGCGTCTGTTGTCAATTGCAATGGGTGTTTATTATTAACCATCATGCAGATGGGAGCCTCGATCGCTACAAGGCAAGATTAGTGGCATGAGGATTTACTCAAACCTACGGCGTAGATTACTTGGACACGTTTTCTCTAGTGGCTCATCACTCTACTCTGTGTTCTACCTTCAGTAGAAGTGGAATGTGATTGGCCTTCGCTTCAATTGGATGTTAAAAATGCATTTTTGTATGGAGATCTACAGGAGGAAGTTTACATGCAACAACCTCAGGGGTTTGTTGCTGAGGGGGAGTGTCAACAAGTTCGTAGACTCCACAATGCATTATATGGCCTTAAGCAAAGTCCAAGGGCGCAATTTTAGAAGCTCTCGGATCAGATTGAAGGTTAGGGTTTTGGACGAGAGCTCCGGTCTAGTACTGCCGCTCTGATACCATGTTGGGAAAAAAGAGTTTTTTATTCTTGGCAACCCTTGGCGCTTTTATATAGAGGAAAGACCTATATGTAAATTACAAAAGATAGACATAATGTGAACCCCCTCAAATCCGGTGCCTGTTTACACTGTATTTGCATTATTCATTCACACAACATCGCACTAAGTGTGAAAATTAGGAAAAAAAAATTCTTGCGCTGATGCTGTATATGACATTTATATTTATTGTATCACAACAGAACAACACACCAACAAAAGCCACCAGCTTTTCTTTTCATTAATTTTCATATATAAATTTACAACAAGTTTATGAAACTGGTGGTACATTCACATATCCCAACATCAGATTGAAGAGGAAAGAACATCCACAATATAACAGAACAAATCTGCAACCAAAGAAGCTGAACCAAAAGAGACTATACCGTCTAGTATATACATCTCCTGGAGTCATCAACAACTACTGAGCATCATGCCTCCCTGCATGCCAAAACATGTTAGGAAGAAGAGGTATCAGTGAGCGCTGGTACACCCATGATTCATATTACAAAATAAGCTGGCATTTAATATAGATATAAAAGAAACAAATAGAAATGCATAACAATCAAAAGTTGCAACTACTTATTTGAGAAAGAGATTTTAATGCTACAGTGATGGATGCTTAAAGTTTTTTTCCCAGTTCCACATGTATTTGACATTATTATGTAGTAGTTAATGACATATGCATAATTTCCGCAATTGCCTTATAACCTTTTATATATATATTGTAATAGTTGATGATTCATATGTATATATACATATAGTTATTAATCTTGTGTTACATGGAAAACTAAAATATGAAGTTTTATAATGGGGATGATTTAGGTTTTTAACTTATCTTGATTCTATTTAAACTCTTATGTTTAATGGATAGTCTATGGTCTTGGGCTTTGTATAACCTCACACTGACTCTAAGACGTGAATAATGCCTTCGGGTTGGGATGCCTCTGTAGGTATGCGATATTGTATGATACATCATAACTAAGTTCCCAAGACATCCACTAGCTTATGGGGATTTCGAATCCAATTTTAGTCACTTTTTACCAACTCAACTTTGATTGTAATTCCTCCAACTCTCAACTGTAACCGTCTTAGATGTAACTCTATATGACTTAGATGTAGACATGGATGATTTGGATGTATAATCACCAAGTATGCTGGCGAAAGTAAACAAAACTCAAGTGGTGAGGTAGCCTACAAAAAGGCTCTTCCGTCTAGCCCTCTAGTTGGAAGTGCAGTCCAATAGAGGGAAATGTCTACTCCAAAACTACGCCCCGGAGACGGGTGAGAGGAACTCTTCGGAAAAGTCACTCTAGAAAAACAGCCCGGCTAGTACGAGCAAACGAGCTCGTACAAAAAACTAAAAATCGAGGATCCCCTGCACGAGTATCCTAAAACAGAGGGTCAACGGATCTGGTCAAAAGCCGGGATCCCAACGAGGCGTAAAAACACTACGAGCTCGCGTAAAAATCGTGAAAGGATTGGGATCCTTGACCCGCACACTTAGCAGCCGTTGCCCTTACCGGGCTTCCTATCTTCCGCTCAGTTGAGGGTCACCGTGCTCTCGTACAGTCAGGCGCAAGGGGGACCATGACCGGCACTCTAATTTATTAGTCATTATTGATTCATAATCACTATCACTTGCGAGTCAAATTCCTAAGTAGTACCTGGGAATTAGTTAAATACCCAGGTCCTACAGAAAGTTTTTTTTACTCAAAAACTACAGAGGTGTCGCATGTTGAACATGCGACACCTCTGTAGTTCCTGGATAAAAAAAAACTTAAGGGGTGTCGCATGTTCAACATGCGACTCCTCTGTAGTTTTTTGAGTAAAAAAACATTATGTAGAACCTGGGTATTTAAGTAATTCCCAGGTACTACTTACGAATTTGACTCATCACTTGCTTATCAATTCAATTTTTTCCCTGTATTTATTAGTTATTGGCACCCATCTAGATTTCTTGGTCAACTATATTATTGATAGTGATCGATAGGTAGTAGAGTATACCTGATAGGTGATTTCACTATAACGATCTAACTGTGGGGTTGCACATTATCGGTAATAATGATGTAATCATATTTGAAATGTTTCTTGAATAATGGCTCCATATGATAACTAGGCTTCGTTTCCTTTTTAAATGATTTTATGATTCTATTTGGAATAAAAGAGTCTTCAAACATTTCGAATTTGTTTCCTTTAAATAGGATTAGCTAATTCCTGGAGATTACCTGAGATTTATATATAAATTCAACAGATTTTCTTTCCATACGGAATGTTCAATGTATGGCATATTCTGATGAAACACATATCATTAAACAATTAACGGACTGCTACCTTTGAATTCAACAGGCAAGCACACACACAGCCTACTTCATTTTTTATTCATAAACCTATGTCATAAAGGTAGAATCTGAAAATTTAGTTGGCGTCTTGGATAAAGTGCATCAACTCCCAATAAAAGGACCTTTTACTGTTTAATAACAATCATAATTAAATTTCACTATTTAAACATGAACGAGCTCGCTAATTTGATTGCAGCATAACCAAAATAGTCCTGACATGGTGTATTCTCTTTGTTCATGGCATTTGCAAGAACCCTGAAACTGACTTGTTATCTTAGTATTTACACATTTAAATGTGAAACTCAACCTCAAACAGAACAATCCAGAATCATAGCTTCCATCAAGAAAATTTCTTAAACTCCTACTGCCCTTCCACCATCGAAGTCAGTCCCCAATTAGAGGTTGTATAACGACATGGAAGGACATATCGATATCGGTATCGATATCGATACCTTGTCGATACCGATATATCGCCGATATATCGGCGATATATCGACGCCATATCGCGGACATCGGGATTCAGCTTGCCTTTTTTGCTTGTCAATACCCGATATCGGACATATCGGCTATATATCGGTGACCTGTCGATACCAATATATCGTCGATATATCGCCGATATATCGGGATACGGCCTTCCATATAACCTATCAAATCATTATTCTTGCAGATTTTGAAATCTGACCAACTCTCATTAGAATCCTTGCTCTCATATCTCAATTACTTGTCAAATGTGAACATCCAATTCATTCCTCCTTTCCTTTACTAGAATTTTAATGATGAAGCATGAAAATTAGATACGAATTGGGCTCATAAACCCATCTTTGATTTTCTCTAATTACTATCTCAGATAGAAAACTTGATCTTTCCAGGGAGAGTGCAATTTTATTTGCATGTAAGGTTGAAGAACACTAATGTTTACATGCATGGCAGCAAAAGTTAGGAAGGGAATGTACCTTTTTTTAGATCCCCAAAATTGGGGATCAAATTTGCAAGAAATACTTGGAGGAAGTGTTGGACATGCAAGCCCACGGCGAGCCATTATGCAATAAATATTATTGCAAATATCATTCCTTGATCTGAAATGAAGAATAAATAATTTGCATAATAGGTCCCTTTGTACAATTAGGGTTATGTACCATGGTCATCTTGATGATCATACAGCTGTTGATTAAACTGTTGAATAATAGAGGCTGGTGCTTGGATGAGTATCTAAAGAGTTAGATTGAGGACTCATCAAGCACTGTCAAATGATTGTTAAGAGATGATCTCCAGCCTGAGTAGGAGATGGCAATTCTTTTCTCTAAAGGCTGATATCTAACCGACCTCTTGATGCAGGTCCTCTGCATAGGAATAGAGATTCGGAGGTGTCAGATTAGTTAGGTCAAAGAGTTGACTTAATGAGATCGAGATAACCAAAGTCCTATATCGTTTGCTGTCACAATACAGGCATGCATCCTCTGACCGAATACAGATGTGTTACTATATGTTTGAGTATGTACATTTGGCAGACCAATAGGTTGATGACCTAACCAAGGTCTATACACCGGCGCGCTGGTGTGCATATAAGGGCATATGAGTAATACGATCTCTCAAAGGGATCATACAGGTTCAGTCACTGAACCGGAGGACATGAGCTCACTCATGAGATATTGGGAAGAATCAAATTCCGTGCGCACGGTCTTCTCGCTTTGGAATCTTGACTGAATTTGTAGGTTTGATATATACTTTTGGAAAGTATATGATCAAGACCTAGGTATGATATACACTTTTGGAAAGTGTATGATCGATGCCGACTCCCAATGATCGTATGAGAAACTTACTTATAGAACCCTGAAGTAGACAGTATAAAGTTGATCCAATACTTCGGTTTATTCTGAGTCTTCCAGTATGCAGGATGTACAGGTATTGGGAATACCTGAGGGTGATGTGATCATAAACGATTGTATAACCATGACGCTTTCATTCATAGGGAGTGATGAAACGAGTCTGGATTTTAGTGGCACCTCTCATTAGAGAAGAAATCTGATCTTGGTCCAAATGTTGGACATTGATCTGAATGTGATTCAGATGTAATGAGAAGATTAGATTTGCGGTCCTTATTTAATCAAGCATATATGGGAGGCCCGCGATCTCGATTTGAGATATGATCTCAATATCCAAGTCACTATACGTGGAACAATACAATCGTCATGTCCTTATCTCCAAGTATCTGTGGAGAAAGCGTATTATCCTTGAATGGGTTCAGGATAATTTCATTGTTGAAAATATGTATCCGAGCATTGAGAAATGGATAATTAAATGTGATTTAATTATCATAAATACTATGAATTTTATTCATATTATAAGGAGATTTAACTTAGATAATTAAATGTGATTTAATTATCAAAGATGTAAATAATGTAAATGTGATTCATATTATTTGGGCACAAGAGAATAGAGATCCAAGATGATTAAATGTGATTTAATTATCATGGATATGAATAATGTGGATAGCAATATCCATATTAGTCTTATATATTATAAATATGATTTATAATATATAAGAGAGTTATTTGTAATTTACATTTGTTAATTAAATGTTGATGTGAATTGGACTCACATTGGACATTGAATTAAGAATGTAATTTACATTTTATTTTGGTTTGTGATTGTGATTCACAATTTTCCAATGGTAAGATTGCAGTATTCACAAAATAATTATGAATTATTTGTAGAATAATTTACAACAATTGTTGCTGTAAATATTGGAGATATATGCAATCTTGGAGATTGCATTGGAATCTCCCTTTCCTAATAATAGAAGGGACGGCCACCAATTCCTACAAGGAAAGGGTGGCCGTCCACCCCTCCTATATGGAAGGAGAGATTCTCCTTTCCATTATCTCTAATATTAGTTGATTTAATTTGAGGATTAAATTATATTGATTTATCAATATATATTTTATCTCAATTAAATTAATTGTTGTTGGTTTTACCAACACAAATCTAAGCCATTAAAAGAAACACAACCAATGAGAGCCATTGTATTTGTGTTGTCCCATGGATTGAGGTCCATGGATCCCAAAATAATATAAAAGGAGAGGCATCCCTTTGCTCTTCTTTACACAACGCAATGCTTTTGAAGCACATCACTCTCTCTCTTTCTCTTTCTCTCTACACGTCAGCCCTCTCTCTCCCTCTCTTGGCCATCCATCATGGATGCCCTAGAGAGGTTCTCCATCGCCGCAGCGTCGTCGTTATGCTGCCCGATCGTTTGCTCGTGGATCTGTATCTCCTTCGGTGCGCCTCGCTCGTGAAGAAGACGTCGGATCTCGTGTGTCGAGATCAGGAGATCCACCGCTTGGATCATCAACATGGATTGCGAGAATCACGCGGTTCATCCCTGCGCTCGCAAGCATCTCCTTTGTCGGTTCAGACTTGAGACAGGAGGTCTCTTCGTACAGAGACTCGATCGCAACCACGCTTCAAGAGGTAATCCTATTACTTGTTTGTGGTTTAGACGAAACGATCCGAGAAGTGTTCTTGGATCATGTAGTTTCGTCGCATGAAAAAAAAATTAATTTCCGCTGCATAGAACAACTAATCCGACTAGTCCTTCTTCGTCGTATTCGATACGACGCTCACGCTTCCGTGATGCGCTTGAGGATCTAACCATATCCTTCAAGTGGTATCAGAGCCTTAGGTCGGTGTTTTTGGATACGATCCATTAACTGAGGGCGACTTGGGTTCATTAGGGTTTGCGAAAGTTTTCTTGCATTTCATTTTCGCATCTCTGTTTTGAGATTATTTTCGGCATTGTTTAAATTGTTTTTACGAAAATAATGACTAGATTTTGTTCCCCATTAAATAAGGAAACCGTAGGATCTGAGTTTACGTGATTTCGATTCCGTTTGCTCAAGTTATGCTCATTTTAGTGAACATGTATCCACTGTTTCGGGGACTGCGGATCATGACGTAATTAAGATGTTAATTGCGGATTTGAAATGCCTTGAAATGCATGCAAATCACTTAGGTTCTGTTGTAAATCAAATTAGCAAACTTTAGGACCTTATTTTGCTTAATTTGAATTTAAATTGATTGAGATATGATATTTTTAGCAAGTGAGGGTCTCTGCTGGAAATACTTTCCTAATCAAGAACCTAGTGATTGTCATTTAATCAATTAGTGAAATTAAATTGTTTAATTTCCTGGAATAATTGTGCATAAATATTTGTGAAATATTTGATGATAATTATTTCCTTAAATGACATTGCCTTAACCAATATTTGATTAGATGTGATCTAGATCACTAATTGGTTCCATTATCTACATTCCAACAAACATGTTGCTTGAATAAGACTTGGGATTTGTTTAGCAAATCTCATTATAATGCTAATCAAAATTATTTTGATTATTACTATATGGTATTATTTTGGTTGAAGAACCGATGATCATCTCAAGTACAAATTGATCTATTTGGCATTATCCTTTCCTGAGGTGGATATGGTATCTAGTCGGAGAGCATTGGGGTAGCGGGTTGCAACGTATGTGGTCCATCCCACTCTCGTCGGTATTGGTCATGACAGCGGGTAGGGACTCGATAATGCCAGAGAAATCAAAATGTATTTCTGATCATTAAAATTCAGAATAATACGTATTTGAGATAATACCATAATTCAAGTAACAATAAAATGTTTGTTGGATATTTATTGGATCATTAATTTAATATGATTAGATTAATAAGAATCCAATTAAAATTAAAACACTCTATCATGAATAGATATGTTATTTCCCTTGGAAGAATTAATCATAATGAATATGATTCATAATGATTAATTAAAATTTGAATATGATATCCGTGAATTTGTTTCTCCTGTATATATCGAATTTCAAGATTATATGTTTTTTCAAGAAAATCCAAAGCACAATTACTAGAGAATAGTAATCAGCGCGTCGTCATTACGTATTTTTGTACTGCATTTAAATATATCATTTTATTGCAGATTTTCTACTTGGTTGGATTTGGTCTCTTTTGTCTGGAAACACTACTGAGCATTTGGGTACTTCAGGTTAGTTTGTTTTTCTTGTGATTGTGTATTTTTATGAAAGATGCTCAAAACACCAACATTGCAATATGGTTTTTCTCTTTATTGTATGGTACATAAATAAGATGGTAATGAATGTTCGATGTACATGGCTAATTTGTTGCTGTGTGGCTATATATTCTTTGATTTGGCTAATTTGTTGCTGTGGTGACTATATATTCTTTGATTTATCCTGCCACATAGGCAAAGTTGCACGAATTACATCTGGAACCATTGATTTATTAGTGAGTAGAATGACAGCAAAGCTCTTTGTTGTAATTATAGGTGCACGGTCTCTTGAATAGGAATATATAAGGAGAGACAATTGGCATTCATATTGAAGCAATCAATTTGGGAATCAGTTATCCTCGTTTTGCCCATTTTGTTTCATGCTTTAATAGGGTTCTGAAATAGAATAACTCGAAAAATTGATCTGAACGGGAACATTGTTGGAATGAAGAGTTGAGTATTTCCCCAACTATTTCCATAATAAGCTGTAGAAATATAAAATAGATAAGCACCCATAATCACATAATCAAGAACATGAGCATTTACATGGTTTGTGGATGTCAGGATGGCCACCAAACTCTATGGAAGGACGGACCTGAAATGATAGAGCTTTTACTTTTGCCGTTTCTTCTCATGGAACACAACACATGGTCATATATAGGCAGGGCCTCAAATGATTGATAGGCCTCAAATGATTGATATCGGTCTCGTTTTGCCAATTTTGGAGAGAGATATACTAGAGATAAATTGCTGATATCTGTTAAAAGGGGGGACGTAGCTTAAAAAAGCAATTTCACCTGAAATTAGTATCTCATACTTCTTCCATAAATGGAGAAGTTTTTGATTTAATGGAGTAGTGAGGTTGCTGGACGTCTTAAGGAGGAGGTTCCTTTGGAAGGGTGTTGGAGGCTCTGGTATTGGTTTTTTGGTGGTATAGAGTTATGGACTAATCGATCAATCAAAGAGATTGGTCAGGAACATGGAAGGACATATCGATATCGGTATCGATATCGGTACCATGTCGATACCGATATATCGACGATATATCGACGCCATATCGACGACATCGGGATTCAGCTCGCCTTTTTTGCCCGTCGATACCCGATATCGGACATATCAACGATATATCGGTGACCTGTCGATACCGATATATCGCCGATATATCGGGATACGGCCTTCCATGGCCAGGAGCAAGGGATCTAAAATTTTTGAACGCAACTTTTTCTATCTTATTGGCATCGAGATTACTAGCAAGAGGGGATATCATCGTCAACACTGATTTTGCTGTGCTATAGTGGGACTACAGACCTCGCAAAACGTGCTGGTAACATCTCGGGACCCTAGCCATTATTGAGGGAACCTGACTCTGACAACTTGTCTAGGCTCACGATGTTATAACCAAACTAGGTCTGCGGTCCTCATTCTTTATGAACAGTGTTTGGAAATAACCTTGAGCATTGATAGCTTTCTCAAGAGGAGGTTTGGAGATAGAAGTCTTACTGATCTGTATTGGTTGGGGATGGCGTATTGGGTGATGTTTTCCCGAGGTTTTTTGACTTGGCCACAGATTTTGGAGTAATAGTTGCTGACTGGTCAATTTTGCAAGCTGATGGTTTGAGAATGTGGGTTTAGATCTTCTCCCCATCATTTGATATTCGATGTGATAAGTTCTTATGTCTCCTTTTGATGATCGAGGGTATGGAGCTGCATGTCATGGGGAAAGGCTGGAGGGAATGGGCTAAATGGAATTTCTCTATTGCAGAGGCACATAGGAAGTTCTTTCCCCAATTTGACCTTGTCTGGTTTCTAGGACTGCTGATGCATATGAAAGGCAAAGGCTCCACATGGAATCAAGATTCTATTTTTGTTGATGCAGATGAAGAGCACGGAATTTTGTAAGCATAACTGCGCCTGTTACGGATATTAGTTGCCTCATGTGCACTGATAATAATCAAAGATATGATAACATCAATAAGTAAAATATAAAGGTTACTTAAAACTTATCAAGCCACCAAAGAGATTTAGCAAATGAATGCAAGGTAGCATGATGATTACGCTATATGTATAGAAATGTGCAAACCGAGTGTGTCGAGATACTTTTCTGAAGAATATTGCAAAAATGGCAGGATTAATATCATTCTCTCAAGATAGAAGCAATCAGCATGGAGAGATGAAAACAAGCCTCATGCAAATCTTGTGTTGGGGACTCAGGAGAGTATTTCTGGAGTTATGCTTTTGTTGTTTATTGTGTGTTTAACTCAAGTAATAACCACGTGTGATTATAGGTGAGCCACAATGACCTCATAAGGTAAAACACTCTTTTTGTTTGGCTAGAGAATCAGAAGATATTTTGAGATAGTATTAAATAAGGTGACAATGTTCAAAGAGTACATTTTGTAAATAAAAGAATCCGAAAATATATACTTTTGTTGATTGATCATACTGGATTTTTTTAGGGGAGATTTATCAATTTAGGAACTTTGATCAATCAAATAATTTGTACTAATTGATCATGATTTTCTCCGAGTACAAATTGATCATGATTTTTCTCCAGAAAGAGGTGACTTGAGGTCTGATGACCGTTTGAAGTGGGATTCAAAAAGTGACATCAAAATTTAAGGTTGTCGACTTTTCCTCAACATAACAAACAAGATAACAACCATCTATTCCTAGCCCAAACCAGGGGCACAATGACATGTGAACGAAACCCTGCTCACCTAGACCGAAACTAGCAAACATTCGGCTGTAGGGGGGGTTCCCGGGGGAGATAGTAGGCACGTAGTGGCTCGCATCCTACTTTGTAAGTTCGCACAGCTTTGACGAGCGCCTTTTCTATAATAAAGAACAGAACCAAATCACCTGCTTCCAACTGATTGATCAGTGATGCTCTCGAATATAATATGACATTAATAATACAGATTGTTGATCGTTCATTAGCTTATGTCAATCGACCACATGTGCCTTACAAAAGAGTGAAAATTGTAGGAATTGATGATCTATTACTTTTTTTAGAAAAAGGTGGGATGGACCTCCTTGAGAGATCCATCCAAATAATATGTATATATAAATAATAGATAATTTTACATTCGCCAAGATTCGTAGAGGCCTTGGCATGACCAATTACATTTTCAAAGTAAAACCTCACTCCCTTAAAGATGACTTCGTATCCAGCCAACCACAAGGCCCAAGTGATCGCACAAGCCTTCGTTCTTCCTTCCTCATAGCATGTCCAACCCCTGTCGATTGAGCTCCAAAAAGGGGACTTATCCGTCCAGCTTAGACCCAGGAAATCCGACTTTTGCCACACTTCAACAGAATCAAGACACGCGAAAAACAGATGATCGATGTCTTCCGTGTGTGACCCACAACGCATGCAACCCGTTCCAACGATAGGAAAAACTCTAGCTCTCCTAGCTGCCGTTAGAACTCACTCTCTTCTAAGAAGCCAAAGGAAGATCTTCACTTTTGTTGGGATCCTCCAATTTCGTAATTTGGCACAATCTCTATTTAGCTCCATATCCGAGCCCGATCGTTGTCTCGTGAGCACCTTATATGCTTTCTTGATCGAGAAGGAACCATCCATCCGGCACCAAGAATCCCTCCCTTCAATTGGCGCCTCAACTCTGCTCAAAGCGGAAGAGAGGCGCACGAACTCATCAACCCTTTGCTCAGACAAGATTGCATCAAAAGTCGACGTCCACGAACCTTTCTCTTGCACTTCCTCCACGGAAGCCTCCTTGTTTGAGGCCACAACGAAGAGCCTATGATATAGATCACTCAGCGCTCCAAGTTCTGTCCAATCATCAGTCTAAAAGCGGAAGCCTCGTCCATTTCCAGCAACGGGTGAAGAGAACCCACTAGATCAGACACAACCGAACAGATACCTCTCCAAAAAGTTGTAGGTGATGCAACGCAATCTGCTCGAACCATCAGATCAGACGACACACCATATATGGATCGAATCAACTTGGAAAGGTCGCTCCTGGGTCCCTAGATTTTCTTTACCCATTTCGCCACCAAGGCCCTGGGATGCAGCGTGAAATGGAAATATAGGGCTGCATTTATTTAACTTTTATCCATTAATTTTATTTATGTTTATTTGAGTTGTCGTGTTTTTAATTAAATAAATGAGATCGCCTGTGATCCCAATTAATTAGTTAAAGATTTGAATTTCAAATTAGTCGGTTAGAGTCAAATTAGGATAATTGGTTTCAATTTGAATTCGAGTTTCTATTTTTTTAACCTCATCCCTCCTATATAAAGGGATGATAGGCTAGTGTTTTTAGTCAGTTCGGTTGATATGAAAAATTGAGATTTTATCTCTCTCCTTCTCTCATCTCTCTCTCCCCACGTGGTCTTCACGTTTCTCTCCTCCAAACCCTCATGTTCCCGACGAGCTTCTTCTCTCAACCCCTCCATTCTCTTCTCAATCCCTCCATTTTCTTCTCCACCAAAATCCACCGTCAAATATTTTGTTTTTCGCCGTCACCGAAAACCAATCCGCATCAATTGGTATCAGAGCATGGCCTACAGATCGTCCTCACGATCTGACGATCCATCCAGACATTCGCGCCGACACGCGACGAAACACCATCGTTCGTCGGAGCGAAATTGAGAGATTCGACCAACAAGACATGAGGAAATTCTCCATCAACAGCCCGAAGATCAAGCAATTCGTCGGGAGATGAATTTTTTTAAGCGGAGGAGAGTTGATGCAGCGTGAAATGGAAATATAGGGCTGCATTTATGTAACTTTTATCCGTTAATTTTATTTATGTTTATTTGAGTTGTCGTGTTTTTAATTAAATAAACGAGATCACCTGTGATCCCAATTAATTAGTTAAAGATTTGAATTTCAAATTAGTCGGTTAGAGTCAAATTAAGATAATTGGTTTCAATTTGAATTCGAGTTTTTATTTTTGTAACCTCATCCCTTCTATATAAAGGGATGATAGGCTAGTGTTTTTAGTCAGTTCAATTGATATGAAAAATTGAGATTTTATCTCTCTACTTCTCTCATCTCTCTCTCCCCACGTGGTCTTCACGTTTCTCTCCTCCAAACCCCTCGTGTTCCCGACGAGCTTCTTCTCTCAACCCCTCCATTCTCTTCTCAATCCCTCCATTTTCTTCTCCACCAAAATCCACCTTGAAATATTTTGTTTTTCGTCGTCGCCGAAAACCAATCCGCATCACCCTGTTCATATCTGCAAGACGTAGCACTCCAAGACCCTCCTCCTTGACTGGAGTGGAGACCGTATACCAATCGACCAATGCAAGACCCTTGTCCTACACAGAAGACGACTAGAAGAAGCGACGCATCATGTCACTTTGTTTGGATTAATTGATGGTATTGCCTATGTTTGATCAATCCTAACGTTTGGTTGGTCAATCACTTGGCTTTTATGTTGGCTAATGAGTTTGTGAGCTTATTTAGTTATAATGGAAACCTATATGCCTATGCGACAAGTTACAACATTTAAGGTTTTTCACACTCTAAAGAGAAGACGATGTCAATGTTTTTTTGTGAATGATTAAGATTGAAAAGGAAGTATGGTCGTGTAGAGGACACAAGCTCGACAGTAGCATGGTTTGAAAAAAAGGTGCTTCGAGGCACAAAGGCGCTCAAGGCAAAACGGGGGGAAGTCAAAGAGCCTCGTGGCGACCGCCTCAGACCCCCTAGTTGAGGCGAGTGCCTCGGATACCCAAGGTGGCCAAGGCGAGGCGGTGAAGGGGGCAAGGCGATATTTGAGGCGTTAGGGATTTACCAGCATTTTTAAAGAAAGTAACTTGTCATATTGGTAGTTTGAGATGTTTACAAAGGTCTAGTTATTGCGAGTATATTTATGCAAAATGAATGCTTAAATTTGACCTCTTTCATGTTCATTTTTACACCCTTAGACATATTACATGTCCAATTCTTTAAGTGAATTCTTAATGTTACACCCCTAAACATATGAATCCGCAAAGTCAGATGCATGCGAATTCGAATATCCATATAGGTATGGTGGCACATGGGGACATCAGACCATTCTTCAACTGGGTTCAGCAGAACATACAATTAGGATTCAAATTATATGATTCATATCAACATCTCGGATATCTTTAATGACAACTATAGCCAATTACTTTATCTTTAATAAATACTTTAATGATAGTTATAGCCAATGATTTGCATTTTGATTGGTTAGAAATTTAGTTGAAAGATTTATGCAATTGACATATCCTTTTTTTCATGTTCTTATCTTCGTAATTTCATCGTATATTACATTGTTATATATATTACATTGTTATATATTATATGTTTGTCAGATTAGATGATTTCATCAATAAATATATTTATCATACTTTTGTAATAATTTTCCTATGCAAACAAAGGTTTACGGCTCGACCGCCTCGAGGGCATGCCTCACGTCACCTTGCCTCCAGAGAAACATATCATTCCGCCTTTCATTCTTTAAAATTTTGGTCAGTAGCATCATTGTGAGGCAACACCAAACAGCTAAGAGAGGTGCAACGTAATCGATGGCCCATATTAGGGCACGAGAAAGTGTGCTCGTGGCATCAAATGAGCACACTGTGAATGCTGCGTTGTTAGGGATCCACTACAGATTTAGCAGCTACAGGACTGTCCGTGCAAGATATCAAACACAAGGCAATTGTTTAGTTGAGAGTAGAATGTGGGTAGAGGTAGAATGTAGACATAGTAGGAGAAAAACAGAGAAGAAATCATATTTAGGAAATGCAAACAATAAGGCATTGCAAAGATATTTCATTCCATGGCCTCTTATGAGTGCATCAAAATCTGGAGGCCCTTTACACATGAAACATACGACAAACTTCACTCCAAACTACAACTCTATGTACCTAACATGTGTGGTTTCTGCTTGTGCGAGTGTTAAAAAAACATGGCCTGAGTCCCAGACTCCCGATCATGCATGGATGCTCATGGGGATCTGATGCTTGGCGATCAATGGGGACCACATCAATTTTCACCAGAAATGACAGAAACAATCATCAAATCCTCCAGCATGATCAATATCGATGATAAAGGAACTGCACATGGCAGCGAGCGTTGTCCTTGACGTTGGCAAGGCACTCCAGCTGCAGATAAAGAAACTAGGAGTGTCCCAAGCTACAACAACAACAACAACAAAGCCTTTTCCCACAATTAAGTAGGGTTGGCTACATGGATTCTTCGACTCCATTCAGATCTATCTTGGGTCAATCTCGGACTTATATCCAAAAAAACTAAGATCCCTTAGTGTCCCAAGCTACCAGGTCAAAAAATTGATGCAAACCTTGGGATTAAGATCCCCCAATATATTCTTCTTTAATACCATGTAAAATAAAAATATATAAACATCTATATTCACAGCAGCAAGTGCACAAACATTTACATGGTTCATGATGGTTAGGATGACCACCCTTCTCCGTGAGAGAAGGTATACAAAAGAGTCCGATCTTAACGAGTAGTAATAATAGTACAAGACCACATTTATTTACATGACATCATCGTGCGGTCAAACAGCTACATCTTCCCTATTTTCAATGTTGCCATGAAAGCCATTAAATTCTGGTCACAACATAAGCTGCTTCTAAGTTTTGATATATATTTGTGCAAACAACCGCGAGCCTAATTCTAGAACAGTATGACCTGTACAATGAAAGGAATGGAATCTAAAGAGAACAAAACTAGTGAAAAACTTACCAGTCGGTGGTCTT
Organism: Ottelia alismoides; assembly: GCA_037367405.1. Lineage (NCBI taxonomy): Eukaryota > Viridiplantae > Streptophyta > Magnoliopsida > Alismatales > Hydrocharitaceae > Ottelia > Ottelia alismoides. The sequence continues at coordinate 1,567,898 of JAZKJV010001358.1, read as the reverse complement.
GTTGTGCACACCAGAAACACAATGACTTCTCAAAGCATGATTCAACAGAAATCTACAATAAACGTTGGTTATGATCATGCTTGGTTTGGTTAAATCTTATTGAGGATGGGGAGTGATTAGCTTTTTTATACAGCACCAGTTGAAGGAGTTTTTTATGTTATCACGTCCAAATTAAGAACATTTTGAAAGCAAAGAGTCCATCTACCCAACTCCATTGAAAGTGGGTTAAGGTTAAGGCTTGGTTATTGCTTCTGTGCATCAGATCTTTGAAAGCAAAGAGTCCATCTACCCAATTGATTAACGAAAAGTATCCAAAAGGAGCTAGTCCTGTAGACACTAGAATACTGGCTGTAACCGATCTGATTTAAAGAGGTTAAGAACCAAATCGAATAAATCAGTTTCTAATCTTAACCAGTTCATTGCAAGAATCTGTGGGAATGGGGTTGAACCAGTTTTGCGCATCCTTAGATATAGCTGAAGTTCTTTTTTTGTCTCGAATTCAATACATATAAATATTCGCATTTCTCATGCTTGGTACACAGTTCCCTGATAGATGGTATCCTATGATGGCAATGCAAGAAATGCAAGAGTTCTCTTCTAATTGACCTGCAACAAGGCCTACAATGTATAATATTATAGGTCTCGAAGGAATATTTGGGATGGATATCACATATTCTTACCAATGAGTACTTTTGCAAAAATTATTAAATTTGGAACTGTTTTAACTTTTACTTAAAACATGTAGCTGTGAGTGAAATCTCTAACCTTAACAACCAATATATTTTTACAATGTCCCTTATCCGGTGCTGTATGCCCCTAAGACCTGTCTTGGAAATATACAACCGCCAAACTCTGGTCTTCCTGTTAATCATCATCTTCTCAGTCTGCGGATGCTTCTTTACCAGATTCTTTACAGTGTCTGGTCATGCATTTTATAATCTCAGGTTGTTTTCTCCCATAAATGTAGTTTCAGATTTGTTCTAACAATTGTCCAAACTAACTGGAGCACAATCTTTGCTTTGGTTTAGTATTAAACCGTATTAATGACGTCTGGTAATAACTAAATATCTGCCGAAAACGCCGCTTTTTAGCCAGAAAGGATAATTATCACCTTTTCATCCGTGTTCCATTTAAAGCATGTTTTACAACCTGTTTAACTCGATTCTACGTTTGTGTTTAATATATTGCAGAAGGTTTACATGCATTTCAGAGGCCAAAAGTGACAGTTGCTGCAGGAAAAAGCGTACATGATACTAAATACTTACCGTTCTTCTGGGGGTTCGGATTCCTCCTCCCATCCATTTTCTCCAGTCCTCGAACCTTTTCCCGATCGTCGAAACACTTTCTCCGGATTCCGTGGTTTGTGTGGTGGAGGTAAATACGTTAACGGTCGGTCCCTGTCCTTTTCTATAATTTCTGTGTACAACAACGGAATTTCTTGATTGCAATACTGTAGTGAACCCTTTGGTAGAATATTACATTACATATTGGTTTGTTGTGCCTAATTTTCAGACCTAAGTGATGGTGGCCATGATTGGAGGAATAATATAATAAAGGGTGCCTGCATTTGGCACTTCTCACGTGGCACTTGGTTTTTCTTCTCGACTATGTGAATTGAGTTTGATGGTTTGCTAGTTGTGTCTTGTGTTAACCCACGCCCGAAATCCATGGGCTTAAACCCAAGTCTTTTCTGAATCCATTTTGTTTGATTGGTTTCATTTGGCAATCTGGTTTGGAAGACGGGTTTTAATTGGACTGGGAGGTTTTTAACAGATCTTACATTTTCGACCAACGGCGAGAGCGGTACTAGTATGACAAGCTGACAGGTCAGTGATGCGCATTCTTCGAGAACATAATGCGATAAAATGCTGTAACTAACTGCTTTCGCCAAATAACTAAGAAGGTTTCATGGCAGAAACAGATGGGGGAAACTGATGAGTGAGACCGCCGTCACTTCCATGATTGCTGGTATATAATTTGCCTAGTGTTATTATGATAATACTATATGGTATACATCATTCATGACGAAAGCTTTGCCATTATGTATATACTTTTCTTCTTTCTTTTGAAAAGCTGGTTATGAATTTTGGCTGTAGACATGGCCAGGGACATCCGTACAAGCACTGGTATTTTCCCGTGGTGGCCGTCCCATACAGCTCTCCATGACTGATAATCAATAACCTGACCTTATGCAACTGCACGCTGATTGACTAAATCCATGTTCTGAATCTTGATAAAATTATAGGCCATGCGTGGAAGAAAGTCGTCTTCCTTTCATTCTCTCGTTGTCCCCTTCCATCTTACGGTTGATACCCGCCCACCCAAATAACAATATTGCGTTCGACGAATACAATGATAGCGCGGTATCGATATTCATATAGCAATCATATCAGAACAGTGTTAACAATGACCTTAGGGTTCGTTTGGTTGTAGGGTTGGGTTGGCCTAACCTGAGGTATCCTTCCTTCCAACCCTTCCAATCCTCCTCACAGTTTACTATTCACAGGGGTACCTCAACCCAAGTCAACCTTGTCCAACCCTGCAATCAAACGAACCCTTAGGGTGTGCTCGGTTCGGGAATAAACATGAATAAGGATGGGGAATAAGGAGAATAATGGTCTATTCTTTGTTGGGCTGGAGGATAGGATTAAGGAGAATAAGGTGAAATAAAGGTAGGTAAGGTGGGATAAAGATAGGAATAAAAGTGAAATAAGATGGAATAATAGGGAATAGTAGTACCACTGGAAACTGTGTTGGAGAAGAATTGGCCCATTATTTCATGACCTATTCTCCAACCAAACAGGGCCTTAGGGTGCATTTAGTTTGGGAATAAGCATGAATAAAGATGGGGAATAAGGAG